>MU185625.1:49800-74560 GCA_016904865.1 Pissodes strobi | reverse complement strand
AACAAATGAATAAATGAAGAATAAAATTATTGAAAGCTATCTTAATGTTTGGCTGTCAACGCTTGATTTATATTTAAAGATTAAGAACGATTATATCAATCGTTCAGAAAAATAAATGAATAAATTAAAGTAACCTATCTTAAAGCTTGCTGAATTCATGTTTAAATATTAATTATTAAATCAAACAACAAGAAAAATATCAATCGAATTTATATCAATATTAACTATTTTATCGATAGGCAAGAAAAATAAAGAGATTTATTGAAATTATGCCAGCTATCTTAAGGCACGATCAACGGTGCTAAATTCATAATAATAAACCAAAAAAAAAAGAAATAATACTAGGCTTTTGTACGATACCCCGTTAGATCCGGTCGTCGAGCTCAGTGGTGAAGGTACCTCTGGTAAAGGCGCCGGGCACCTGTAGCAAAACTCGATGTTAAAACTGGCAGAGGACTCGATAGCCCGGTGATGAAACTGGCAGTGGTTTCGCCCGGATATAAAATCGGCTGTGGTATAGCCCGGAGATAAAACTATGTAATAATCCAATACAAATTAGACCAAGCCCCTTATTTCATTGAAAAAACTATAGCCCCCCTTGCATAAATAAATTTCTTTAAAAACAAATCCTCCAAAAATTATCAATGGATTTTCAATGCCCATCAGCAAATAAAAGAAATACAGCAGGTACAAACAATTTGAATATAAAAAAGAAATAGGTATGAATCACCCCTAAATAATATAACTTCCCCATATGACCAAAACTAAAGTCACATTAAAATAAAAATTCAGATATGATAAAAGGAAATAGGCAAAATAGCTCATGAAATGCAATGCAAATGGTGGTCAATGTAAAAAAAGGTTAACACAGATAAGGCAATTAAATCGTTAAATTAGACAAAAAAACTTTAGCAATAATTACCTCTCTTGAGTCGGAGGGTGGCTTGAGAATCAACGGTCTATATCTTGTAAAATGAGCTCGGAAAGCCTCTAGAAATAATGGAAAATAGCCACTAGCATCATGACGTCTACGTGTTTCACAAGCAATAGAAAAAAATTAATTCCAGAAAAAGCTTACCTAGTTCAATACGAATATCCCAATAACTTAGTAGTGTCAGGCACTAATTATGGACTCACTCACAGATCCCTAGAAGGGTAGTATTAACATAATACAGAAAGTTGAGTCCACTACGACTGCACTAAAGCAAAAGGCCTCCTCTCACACCGAATGGTATTTCTAGAAGAACTTTGCATCCGTTTCAGTCAATTTGCCTTTCCACTTTCACGATATTAGAAAAAAAGAACGTCGAATCAGAAAGGAAAAAATTTAGGGCCGAGAACTGCCGTATCGTATTCTAACGATTCGATACGAGGAATAATTCTAAGATGATAAACGACTTCGTTTGCATTATGGTTGAAAAACGACGGCGGAAGCCACAATTAATGAGTTGAAATTAAAATTTTCAAGAAATGCTCCTACGAAAATGATAAACCTTCAAAAATCTAAATCGAAAGCAAGAATTACGGGAGGATAGCCCATTCGTACTACCATTCAGAGCCACCAGACGAATATTACAAAAGTTACAATCGGCCGCGTGAAAAGATAAATATAAATATCTCAAAGCGAATCAGAGGTCCCAAAAAGTTATCAGAAGTTATCAAAAGGTATGAAATATTCAAACCGAAAAGAAAATATGAATTTGACGGATCTAATGAGGCTTTACAGTAGGCTTTATTAACCCAATTCTAAAAAATATTGAATGGCCAGCAAACATAATCAATGTAATAAACATTAAGCAAAGTTATACTAATAGCATAATATCCTATTTTAATTATTTGATCAAACCTAAGCGATATGTGGTTCGCTTATCAACTAAAATAAATATAGTGACAAAGTGTCTGAGGGCTATATAAGAGAAAGGGATGATCAAAACAGCTACTCAAGGCCACAACAGTGTTATAAAAGCCAGTACAAATATATCATTAACCTCTATGAAGAATAAAATTAATTTACATTAATAAATGCGGCAACCTTAAGCTTATTGACAACAAATCGAATCAATAAATTTGGAATTAATTAACCGAAGAGGTCAATACTCAATAATTTTTACCGTAAAATACAGCATCTTTTGTTGCTAAATGCAGCATATAAAATGAACTTTAAAATCTTCTACACTGGCCAGATCAGACTGTTACAAGGTCTCTAATATTCCGGCGGTCTTTAAGCGGATTGGTGTTAATATAGGACTCGATCTCAGAGGAGGTTAGATTAGGCATATTCTCTTTGTAGGCAGTAAATTTTAATATTTATGTGGCACTCTCTCGATACTCAGAGTATATACATTGTAAAAAGGATTTCAGACACAAGAATAATATTCAATGCAGAGTTTTATTATCACACAATACACCTTTTTTATAGCTATGACATTTGAAAAAATCACAAACTTAATAGTTAAAGAGACGTCACTCTTACTTTCCATATAAGGAGCAATGCTGTCCATTATAATACCTAAATACTTCATTTCAGAAACAGTCGACAGCATCTGAATACCAACGCAATAGCGATGCCAAATAACCATCCTAGTTCGATGAAATATGATAAAATTACACTTGGAAGCATTTAAATCCATACCATTCACACTACACCAGGTAAGAAAAGCTGACAAGGCAAAAGATGGAATGGAAAGGAAAGGAATATCAAATAGTATCGAAAAATTATGACAATATCACTGCAATAGCTTTCGATCTCATGAAAACCTTATAGCGATTCTTGTATTATTAACCGGCGTGACTCATTCCAAACGGCAGATTTGGACTTATTGTTTCGGGATCCACCGATGAAGGCATTATGCACGTAGGGGATGCAGCATCCACACTCCACAGATCTTGATGAAATGGGCTCATGTATTATAACCTTATCATGTTTCAACAAAAAGCTTATCATATCATGTACTCTCAATGTGGCGGTGAAAAAGAGCAACACCTTCTTGAACTTGGCACATTTATACCTCCAGTCTACCATGATATTTACCATTCCCTACAAATCACAGATGATCCTTCTAATGATGGTTTTAATGAGTTAAACAAAAAGAAATGAAAATCATGTTTTTTTCTATTTTTTAAATTTGTGTTAATAAAATTTCACAACCTTGTTTAGATACAAATGTAATTTTATAAAAATATGTATTTACCAGTGGTATTTGTTTTCGGCGTACAGTTTTTCTAGATAAAATTCTTGCGGCAAAATGGCCTAACCCAAATTTTTTCGATGTCTTAATTTTTTTTCGAACAAGTATCTCAATTTATATGAACTTTGCTATAATGAATCTGTAATAAAATAAGTCAAAATGATATTTTAATTAGACAAACAACGGGCATATATTTAAGCATATTTTTATTTGCTAATTACTCCAATTAGGCCATTTTTCCGCTGATAGCCCCAAACATCGAAGAAATTGACATATGCTTTCCCTGAGAAAGAGCAGCGTTTAAATGTGAATTATAAAACAGACCCAATAGAGAACATTTGTTGACATTTAATTCGGCAATAACACTCCAACAAACCGACAGCACAGGAAAGAGTTGTACGCACGTTCTGCACTCAGCAATTAGCTTCTACGTGTCTGTACGGTTTTCAACAGTGGCGTAGGAAACACCGCGTTTTCTCATTTTCTCAGTATTTAATTGTGAATTTCAAAACTCCTACAAATATTTTTAGTTATTGGAGCGAAATACTAGGACGATTCGTATATTATTACAGAATGTCACCTGAAATAATAAATTATTACTGACAAATGCCAAACCTTGTGCCTACCTCGAAAGCATTTTGAGCGCTTTTGGATGTTTACAGATTATTTTGCTTAAAATCGATTGTTCAAAGAGATTTTGATATTTTTTCAATTTTTGATAAACAATAATTGAAACAAGATTTAACTAGTATATAACGCATATTATACAACATGTCCAGATTTTGTTAACAAAACAGAACAATATTACTATTATTTTCCCAGAAAATGTTATCCTTGACATATAAAGCACCAGAAAGACTAATTTTGGCAGTGCTAAATGTTAAGTCAAACGAAGAGGGGACAAAAATAAATAATGTGGTGTTTTAAAATAGAAAATATTTAAAATAGGCCTGAAAATGATGTTTAAACGAACACAAAATTATAAGCCAAAAGCCTCCTAAAGTCTTATCACTTAAGTTATAATTTTGATTAAATTACTGTTAAAAATGTGAAAACATTTTAATTTTCAATATTTAATTTAAAATTTCTCATACACTGAAAATAATATGAAAAACCGTACAGCACTTTTCTTGTTCCTTAATTGACCCATTCCAAAAATATTTATTTTAATTACTTTTCATTTTATGAATTAAAATTTTTACTTTTTTGCACTTCGTACAGGTTTTACTTCGGTAATGCCAAATTTATTTTCTCTTATACTCTACTTTGAATCAAGAATAATATTTTCTAAAAACTCAATACTAAAAAAGTTGTCTATTTGTAAACCAAATCAAGGCGCATGCTGTATATTGCATAATATATATTTTATAGTGTAATATAATAGTCTATATCTATAATATAAAATACATGCCATATATTATATTTTACATGTTTTCCAGTATTCAGTATATAGTAATGGTACATAGTACATGATTTTCGCTACGTGCAGCTGCTGGGTGAGGAGGTGGTGATCGATCGTGCGCACCAGTGGCAAATACTTCAATTTTAATGATCACATCTTTATACGTGTAATCTCATTGTTGAAGCATAGGAGTTTTCAAACGTTGTAAAAATACATAAAAAACGGTGTGTACTTAAGAACGCAGAACAGAAGAGAAAACCAACAATCTGATATTAATATTATGAAATACAACTATCTTTTGTGTTCTATATTTTGAAATTAGTTGCCACAACTTTGATGTACAAAGTAAAATTTCACCTCGAAATATCCCATCAACTTGGCAGTAATAGCTGCTGTTGTTTGAAAAATGCCCACATTCTCCGATCCTGGCCAATTAACCCATCTCTAATTCGTTTTAAATGAGATGTCAGACAAATATCTGCACGTACTTACTTACCACAAAAAATAAAAACATCGATATGCTAAAAGTAAAATTTTACCTCGAAATCTGCCATAAAATCCATTAGGAGCGGCCTCTAATCCCCAAAAAATGTCCAAAATTTCCGATCCTGACCTATTTTTCCGGCTTCAAACCGTTTTCAATGAGATTATGGGTAACTAAATGTATGTATGTATTTCTTTAAATTTCCTATAATGCATTAAAAGCAAAGTTATCTATTTAAACTAGTAAAGTAACCGAAATGTTTTTGCATGTTTCAATTTAACCTCGATTTTCTCCTATTTCCTGAACTGGTATGGAAAATTGTTACAGAACTTTTTTATCGCATTGATCATGAGGCTTACGAAACTGACATTGATCTCTTGAAAATAGATAGTAGATTTTTAAAACAGAAAAGAAAAATAAATCACCATTACTAAATTTGCCACGTCCGATATCTGTACAATAGAAATAAACAGGGCATGCCATTTAAGGTAACAATGAGACTACGTGTGGCTCAAAATCTGGCAAAAGTGCCAATATCACTGTGCAATTCCGCATATCCAGAAACACCCAGAAACCTAATTTTAAAATGAGGATATTTAAGCATTCTGGTTTAGAAATAAACGGGGCATGTCATTTAAGGTAATAATGAGACTACGTGTGGCTCAAAATCTGGCAAAAGTGCCAATATCACCGTGCAATTCCGCATATCCAAAAACACCAAGATACCTAATTTTAAAATGAGGATATTTAAGCGTTTCGGTACAGTAGAAATCTTAACTTACAACTTAGAGTCAGAATATTGAGATGCTACGTTTTCTCGGTGTTGCTACATGGGATGGAATCCTGGACGTTAAAGAAAAATCTAAGTGATCGACTGGAAGCATTTGAGATGTGGTCATATGGAAGGATCTTAAGAATAAATTGGGTAGACATGGTAAAAAATGAGGAGGTACTGGGAAGAATAAGAAAGGAAAAGGAAATATTGAACACAATTAAAATAGGGAAGCTGCAATATCTGGGCCACGTGATGAGGGGAGAGAAATATGTATTGTTGCAGAATATTATGCAGGGAAAGATGCAGAAAAAAAAAACAGAGGAAGAAGACGCATTTCCTGGTTAAATAACCTGAGAAAATGGTACAAGTGTAGTTCCATTGAGTTGTTTAGAGCTGCATCATCAAAAGTGAGAATAGCTATGATGATAGCCAACCTTCTAAGAGGAGATGGCACTTGAAGAAGAAGAAGAAGAAGAAGATACTTTTTACTGAAAATGCGGTGTTGTCATATCTCAGCAACTATTAAAGACAAAATTTTGAAAATTTGGAAGCTTACTAAATTTGGGACGCCCAATTCATTGCAATAAAAATAAACCGGGCATATCATTCAAAACAACAAAAATAATACTTGTAGCGCAAAAGTGGGAAATCTGGCAAAAGTACCGATATCACTGTGCTATTCCACATATCCAGAAACATCCAGACATCGAATTTTAGAAGCGCAACTTTTGCGGTTTTGAGGATATTTATGTTGCCGGTACCTTTTGCTGAAAATGCAGTGTTGCCGACTCTCAGCAACTACTAGAAATAAGAGAATTTTGAAAATTTGGAATCTTACTAAATTTGACACGTCCCATTCATTGCAATAAAAATAAACGGGGCATTCCATTCAAAATAACAAAAAGAATACTTGTAGAGCAAAACTGGTAAATCTGGCGAAAATATCACACGCAACTTTTGCGGTTTTAGATATTTAAGCGTTCGGGTACTTTTAACTAAAAATTAGGTGTTATCATATCTCAGCAACTACTAGAGATAGAGTTGATACCAAATATTATCAACACAGCTTTAGCGGTTTTAAAGATAATTAAAAATTGCGGTAATTTTACGAACCCGGTATAGTACAGGGAGTGGTCGGAGGACCATATCTCATTAAAGCTAGATTTATAAACTTATGTAGCATAATTATGATAAGGACATGTTTTGTGCGGATGTCAGTGGCGTAGCGTGCATGGATGCGAGTGATGCGTCGCATCCCTTTAGAAAATCTCATTCCACAATATTCAATCGGCTTTTATTTTATTTTTATTTCTATACAATAAATTTCCATCCATCATGCTTCTTATGGAATTCTTCTGCATAGTACATAACTAATACCTATCGAGGAAAAATATTTAATAATTAAACTGATCGACCGCGACCACCTCGAGCCAACGAAACCTGAAGCGAACGAAAAATGCGATGCACGGATGCGTCGGTGTATCTCACATCAACCGGCCGAGAAATAACATTGTGTTGTCCGCGAGTAGTCAATGAACCTTCTCTAGGAGAAGGGCTAAACTGTGGCAAGTTTTAAGTTCTTGGTGATGCGATTGAGTAAACACATCTCGTCGTATTTCGGCTGTTTTATAGTGGGCGTTTTCTGATGAGAAATGTGACTGTATTATCGAAAAACTATTCCGCACTTTTCTCAGTCATTTACCTTAGTGACAAATTGCAAATTATAAAAATTTTTAAAATTAAATTCTATGCTTTTGTCTTCGCTTTTGTTATTCAATAGTGAGTAAACAACAAAATGTTTTCTTGCTAATATAATATGCAAGATGTATGTTTTATTTTTTGCTGTTTCATTTTTATATCCCATGACATTAAAAAAGGTAATAGTTAATAAAATATTAACAAATTTTGGCGAAGTTTAGATGCGGTCTCAGACAATTTTTTGTCACGCGCGTCTAAGGATCGCGGTCAACACCGGCGGCTATTAGTTGAAAATTCCCGCCTTATTTCAAATAACATAGGGTGGAATAACAATTATTGTTGATTTCCGCGTTGAGTAGAATACGAATTCGGAATTTTGTGTGTATTTTTGCTGAAATTATTTAGATTTTGTTTGGGTTAGTTTGGATTAGTTAGGGTTATAATAATTTGAATAAAGGTTAGTAAAGTTTTATTTAGTTTCATTACCAACAATGAGAACATTTAATGTTCAAACAAGACGCAAAAATTTAGCTAATCAGCGTTAATGTTGCCCGCGATCCCTAGCCGCTAATTTTTTCGTCTGCGGCCCATTTTCCACTTTTGGCTCATTGCATCCCTTAATGGTTTCCTCACGCTACGCCACTGGCGGATGTAGTTTCAGTTCTGGTGTGTGGCCTGTAAGCACACTCACTTTTTTTGTTAACTTTACCGATTTCATAATTTTGTTTAAGTTCTTCAGAGAAAAATTACAGAGTCTAAGATATATTAGTCGTGTAGTGAGTATTAAAAATAAAAAATCTTCACGTCTTAGTTGATACCTCTGAGTAAATACCTATTTTACCGATAATAATTCTATGTTTTCATTTGACGAATAACGACGCATAACAAGGTACAAGTTGAAAAAGTTTATATATTATGTTGTGTCTTTTATTATGTCCATGTATAGATTGCCTTAAGTGGCGTATTATCGCAAAAGCCTAAGGCTTCGGGCGCAAATTTTTAGTTAGGGGGCGTAATATTCTGGAGATACAACATGGAGAATATTTAGTTCAAAAGGAAAAAATAGTAGTAATAAAAACTGCTGGTGAACGTTTTTTTTGCGATGTATGTCAAGTTCTTGACGGTACGACTCAGCTGGGAACTACTGGGTTCTTCAATTGGAGGAATGCTAAAAGAATTGAAGAAAGCCAGGAACATCGGAATTCGCCAGTTATCTGATTAAAAGGTCAAATATTTTGAAAAGATTGACAAGCAACTAATTATCCAGCTAAGCAAAGGAACTAATTACTGTAAAAATACACTTCTTAGAGTGGTAGAGACCATTAGATTAATAACTTTAAGTGGGCTAGGACTTTAAGCCATACTGAAGTTTTTGGGTCTTCCTCGAATTAAAATTGTATGGGTATTTTAGATCTTATTGCTAAGTTTGATCCATTTTTCGCTGACCACTATACTACCCGGGTCAGTTCAACATAGTTGAATGAGATAAGTTGTGCTTTTTCTTTATTTTCCAATGACCGTCAAAATAGATTAAAACGAAATGGATTAAAAAGAAAACCAATAACTACGTTGTGTTATTATTATATCTTGCACAATTTTACTTACTCATAATACGCTCGATGGTAACAAAATTAGGGAAATTTGAGGGATAGGTGCGTCATATAAATTACAACACAGATTCATATTACGCCTAATTTATTTAAAAAAAACGTGCCAAATTATTAGGGAAAAACGTGCCGGACTCAGCCTGGAATTCACGAAGGGAAAGAGTACGGCAGAGAAACCCTCGATCTAAATTCCTAATCGAATTATTTTATAACATTTATTAATATAATGTAAATTAAATTACTGTCTCCCGTACCACAATTCGTAGTTCCACACTTGTAACAATACATTTAAAACTGAAGGGGTTGTTGTTAGTTAGCCAAACGCCGCTGGAAGGTACTGAGGTCTTGGATTACGGAGGCTATCCAGCTATTTAGTTGCAATTTGGGTCAATATTTCTAGAATGATCATTACATTTATAACTAGGATATTCCCCCGTCAGGGTAGGAAATGGCTAGTAGATTCATCAAGGCCCTTGCGTACACTCTCAGTCATACTAAAATTCAAATCCTAGCAAGAAAATACAGCTAATAATACATTTTCTGTTTTCATTAGAGCAGGGTTGTTCACAGCATAAAACAATTTCATTAAATATATACACATGTTATGCCATCAAATATGAATTATACATGAGAATAAAAGAAATACTTGTACAAATTATGTTAATAACAATATTATAAATTTTACTGACCTATAATGACATGTTAAAGCACAGAAGCAAAACAATTCACGAAAATAAACCGTACACTGCGCCAGCTTTTTACTATCTTCCCCCGTTCTCGAACGATACGCTTCAATTTATGTCTTGTTTTTCTATTTTTCTTCACACATATATATATGTTTTCCTAAGGTGTCCCAAAACTGAATATGTATCAGGTTTAATGAAATAATATTTTAAATATCTCACCACATTGGAAGCTTCGCAATCTTGGCAAGGGCACACCTTCGTATCTATCGCATACAATAATTGTGGACGAACTTATTCTCCAGATGAGATCTCAAGTGCAAGTGAAAATTGTTGAAGAATTAAAAGTTGCCAAATATTTTTCGATTATTATCAATTCAACCAGATAGCAGGCATCTCGATCAACTAACATTAATTATTCACATGTCTGAAGAAGAGCCTTGGAACAATTAAAAACTTTCGGTATAAATATAATGGATTGTCGAGGCCATAGTTAAGACAATGCTGCCAATATGTCTGGATATTAATCAGATTTGCAAGCAAGAATAAAAAACATAAATCCTTTAGCATATTACATCAGATGCGTGGCTCATTCTCTAAATCTTGTCGGAACATCAGCGTTAGGCTTTTGCGTCGATTCTGTGACCTATTTTGGAACAGTAAATTTTAATGTCCAAGCTGAGTTCAAAACTGTCTAATAAGAGCTTGTCCATCACTCGATAGCCTGCGCGTGCGGATGCAAGTAAAGAATTGTATACCTCCTATTTCGAAATTGCTGAAGCCCTTCATATAACACTGGAAGATGTAAATGTAAAGCCCAATTCAAGATTAGAAGCGAGAAGTCGGAACGAAAAACTGAGTTATCTTGAAACTGTTTTTAGGATAGGTTGGTTCTTGGAAAAAGGTTCTGGAAAAGTTCAAAGGAAAGAATAAAAAAAATTCTGGCTGTAAATATAGATCTTACCGCTGTAATTTTATTAGATGATTGACGTGTTAAAGCATAATTTTGATTCATTTACATCTGATGCCATTAAGTTATGCAAAAATGAAAATTACAAACTTGACACCAGACGAAAACAAGAAAAGGAAGGTATATTTTGATAACACGAGAGAAGGCGATATTGAATTTAAAGGAAGGGATAATTCAGCTGATAGATAAGCTCAAAACGGAATTTCGAGGAGGCGAGAGGCGTATGTAGAAGTTCATGAAGAATTTGGATTTTTAAATGAACTACTGACTACATCCGAAATTAAAGAGAAATGTTCAAGTTTGGGTCAAACTTATAAAAATGATATTGATGTCCAATTAAAAGAAGAGATCCTTCAAATCAAAGATCTTGGTCTCTCCTCGAATGAACCGCTTGACTTACTAAAAGAATTGAATCTTATTGGCAGTTTTTGTCTGTAAGGCTGTGACTAATTGTAAGGAAAAAAGTAATTTTCGGTACTACAGAGGGTCAAAAACCACTGCAGATCGACGATATCCCACAATAAATTATTAAATGCTTTGGCATCAAGAGTAATCTTCTAAACAGTGTTAACTTTGATGGTGTAAAATTTTTTGCTCAAACCAAGGCAAGAACAAAATCTTTTCAATAATTTTCTATAATGGTTTATTATTTTTTTACCTACCTTTATATACCTACTTAGTTATGCTAGATAAAGAATATAAAGAATATAAAGTTTGTTTTAATACGTCACTGATGATTACCTGACTCAAACTTGCATTTTTGATCTCTTATGTATATGCTAGATTATCTATGAATCCAGTTTAACAGTTAAATTTAGAAAGCAAAATATGCACAGAACTTCTAGGTTCATTAGGTAAAAGTGCATCTGTGTCTAATAAATGGTTCAATCGTTATATTACTGGGGCACATAATTAAAAGAAATGGCATGGAGGATATAAAATTGCACAGCAAACCAAGTATTTATTATCAGCGGTAATTAAATGATTTATGTACCGGGAAAATTTTTGATAAGAGTATTGGTATATTTACGACGAAATAATACATCCTAAAGCGTGGCATTTGTGAAAATAAGTAGGTTCATAACTTTCATATGAAAGAAGGCAAGTAGCTTTGATGCGAAAATGCAGAATAAGAATTAAACAATTTTAGCAAAACAGAAATAAAAAATTTGTGCTTAAATCCAAATATTTTTGATTCGTACCATATTCAATATGATTTCGCAGATATAATCATTCTCTTTTATCAATGGCATAAAATAATTTTGCGGAAAATTAAGATTTATTTGAATATGTACTTTTTTCAGAAATTGATTTATTAACAATATATAATCCACACCTCGTACTTATAAATAAATTACCTATACTAGTGGAGTAACATAACGATGATCCGGTGTTGCACCTGGGATCGCACTGTTTGTGATATGTTTTTTACAGAGAATAATTTCTCCGCACCTATTATGTTCTAGCAATTTTTGAAAAAGAAATTCTCTAGTCTAACCCGATATCTCAATTTTATCTCAATGTAGCTCATCAGAGGAATAGTTAGTGACAAATTCAATGAGAAGGAAATCTATAAAAGTAAACATATTTAGGCAGACCAAGTAGATGATCACCAATTTTACCTGACCTCACATATATATGTATGTAGTATGCGACATTCCTTTAAAATTAAAAGTACATCTTGCATTTTACAAAATGGCACATATATATTCATATAATTGTCATTAAAACATGCGTAATAATTGAAATATATGGTTAGTTTTAGCTAAATTGAAATGGGAAAAAATGTAGTTACGTCCATGGTTTTGACAGCTTGCAGCGTCGCACTCTGCTATAGCAGACCACTAATAAGTAGAGACACGTTCTGAATACGAATCACGTTTGTTCCCCGTAAAATGTGCGTAATTGCATCATTTCATTTCATTTCAACATTTTCTAATAAATTTATATGGCTAGTTTATGATTATCTTTTCTTTCGCTCGGAGATTATGTTTTTCATGCGTCAACAAGTGATTTTTATTGGCCTTTCTAAATATATTTAGTATTTATTTAGGTTTAGGAAAAAATTACGAGCAATTCAGTGTGCTACAGTTCAAAGTAATTATTTAAAGGTTTTTCTGAAAAAGTGTTTTTGACTAAATAAAATATTCATTATTGATTTCATAATCATATTTTATCTCGAAATGTGTATCATTGATTCTGCTGATGGGCTTTTTGATTTTGAAATATGACTGCCCTAAAATAAAAATGTATATCTATTGTAACTACCTAAATTTTAATCACCATATTAGTTGCAAATATGATAATGTTAAATTGCTTGCATGGATTAACAAGCGCATTCAATAAATCAATTAATTTTAGGATCGTCTTTGTGTATTGTGAACGACTGAACGTCAGCAAATTTTCTAATATAAATTCTCGAGCGGACCATCAGTCCAGCAGAGTTTGTTTCACACTAAATCCGTTTATCCAATGACCATATGCCTACAAGCAGATGCGTTCCTTTCTGAATATCCTAAACCAAAGCTCAAACTGGCGGTCCGATCCAACTGTGGTCATCTCTGGTTCGAGTCCCACAAGCCTAAAATTCTGCCCTAGTGCTCATATGCAAGGAAACTTACGGTAGCCCCCTGAGTGCTCCTCTTAAAGTAACAAAGTTGAAGCTAATATAAATCTGTGGGAGTTCTAAGTTAAAATAATCTCATAGTTAAATTTGTCAAGTGGTTAAAGTGAACTAAGCTCTGAGCGAAATCGAGTTTTAAACTAGTCCATCGTTAAGAGGCTATAATTATCTAAATTAAATAGCCAAAGCTGAACATAATTAAAACACAAGAAAACTCTTAAAATAGTTATTTGTGTATTTAGAGCGCAAAGTAACGGATTGCCGCTTGAGAAAGAATGTTACTGCGCGACGCGTACCGGAGCGCAGTAATCTTTCGAAAACGGCAATCTTACTTTGCGCTCGAAAAATACACAGAACTTTTTCTACAGCCGCATTTTTTAAAATTAAATGCACATTTTTCTCTATACTTATTCTGAAATTTGCAAATGACTGTCGGTTTTGACATATTATATGCGGGTTTCGGGCATATTTAGAACAGGAGTGCCAGCAACAAACGCACGACTGTCATTTATTTATATTCGGTTTCCATGACTATTAATAGCACAGCTGACGGAAAAAGTGAGAATTTTCTTTTCCATGTTCGCTCTAGAGCGAAAATAAGGATACACGGCATTCGTCGATTTTGCGATTTCATTTCAATTTAGTAATTCGTTATTTTGCGCGCGGCTGTAGAAAAACTTTATTATAATCAGTGGCCAAGACTCATAAACAATCAAGTATACTTCAGCCGAAGAGACATGCCCATTATAAATATTCTTCTTCTCGGTGTGCCTTATCTTCTCAGGACGTTGGCGATCACGTTAGCCCATGTAACTTTATCCACTGCAGCTCGGAACAATTCAATTGAAGTCATATTCGTTCATTGTCGCAAGTTTTTCAACCATGAATTCCTTCTTCTGCCTGGTCCCCTTTTTCGGTATATTTTTCCTTCACTTATGAGTTGTAGCGTTCTGTATTTGTCGCTTCTCATTATGTGTCCAAAGTAACTTGCTTTTCTTTGTTTGACAGTATTCATTATTTCTGTTTGTTTCTCGATACGGTTTAGAACCTCGATGTTGGTAGTATGGCTTGTCCAAGGAATTCTCAGCACCCTGCGGTAGCATCACGTTTCAAAGGCATCCACTCTCCTTTGTGTTATTTCTGTTAGCGTCCACGTTGCCACATCATAAAACAATGTGCTAAAAACATAGGATCTCAGAACACGCAGCCTGGTTTTTAGGTTGAGCCTGAGATTACACAGCACATTACGCATGTTATTAAATATTGCTCTCGCCTTTTCTATTCTAGCCTTGATCTCAACCGAATGATCTCAACTATCATTGAGTACGCAGCCTAGATATGTTATTTTACTCACTTTCTAGGGTGTTCCCGTTGACGGTTATTTTAGAGCTAGCATTTGTGTTTTTACTGATTACCATTGTTTTAGTTTTATTTATATTAAGTTTCATGCCATATTCTTCGCAGACGGTAACTACTCGATTCATAACCCGCTGCAATCCTTTTTCGCTATTGCTAATGATCACCGTATCATCCGCGTATCGCAGATCATCCAGACATTCGCCATTGACAATAACACCATCTGTTGATTTGTCCAGTGCTTTTTTAAATACTTCCTCCGAATAATATACATTAAACAGTAGAGGTGACAGGATGCACCCCTGTCTTGCTCCTTTTTTATATTGACATTGTCTGTTGCATTGCTTTAAATTCTTACTTTGGCAGTTTGATTCCAATATAACTTTGAGATGATACGAAAATCAGCAGCCTCTAACCCAGACGCCAACACCTCAATAAGTTCAGTCATGGTTCACGAGGTCAAACGCTCTGCTAAAGTCTATGAAACATAGGTATACATTTGTATTGACATCTCTGAATCTTTCATTAAGTACTTGTACAGCAAAGAGAGCTTCTTTGGTAACTAGTCTCTTTTTAAAGCCTTTTGAGTGTAACCTGTATGTTCCTCCAATTCATTATATATTCTGTATTCCTCGCATTTTTTGAGCAGTCCTGTGGTATTACTCCTGTATTGTATATAGTGTTAAACATGCCTTGTATGTCATCAATTTATTGATTGACAAAGAGTTTAATAACCTCAGCTGGTATATCATCTTCCCCGTTTGCTTTCCTGTTCTTTAGCTGCTTTGTTGCATGAACAATTTCTTCCTTTGTAATCGGTAAACCTTCAATGTCTATCTTGGTATTCCTGTTGTCGCCCCGTTGGTCCTCATCAAACATTTCTTCCACGTATTCCTTCCATCTTTGAAGTTGAGCTCCTATGTCTGATATTGGCTTTCCGTCCCTATCTTCTATGGTTCCATGATTTTGCTGTTTTCGTGCTCCTGCTGCCTCTTTTATCTTTTTATGCAAGTTAAAGGTGTCGGTTTTCCTTTCCGGTTCTTCGATTTCGTCACATTTGTTGTTAGGCATTGCTTCTTTCGCTTTCTTTATTTCCTTTTTGATCTTCCGTTGGATTTCCTTATATTTTTGTACTTCTTTATCGCGATATTTTTTTTTCTTCCATTAATTCAAGAATGTCGTCCGTAATCCATGCCTGTTTCTTTCGCCTTGTCTCCTCTGGTATCCAGTTGTCGATGTTATTCTTCAGAATTGTTTTAATGTTTCCCCATTTTTCTTCCGATGTTGTTGTGCCTGTAATGTTCACGGTGTTTCTTTGATTGTTCATTTCTGTTATTATACGTGACTTTGTTGTTTCTGCATTTACTGTGTTGAAATCTTTCCTAATTTCCTTTTTCTTTGTTTCAATTCTTTTCAGTCTGACTGTTGCCAGAAGGAGATTATGATCAGTTGGTATGTCTACCCCATAATACGTTTTGGCTGATTTTATAGAATTTTTAAATCTTTTATTAATAATAATATAATCAATCTGATTTCTGAATAGTCGTCCTTCTATTACGTCTGCCGGTCGTTTCCACGTATATATTCTTCTAGGAGGTAATTTAGAGAAGGTATTCATTATATAGTATTCTTTTTCCTGGCAGAATTGGAATACCCGTTCACCTCTTTCATTACGTATCCCAAGGCCATGTTCCCCTGTTACATTTTCAGTTTTACATTGACCAACTTTAGCGTTAAAATCTCCTAGTATAATGTTAACCTCTTCTTTTCTTAGGAGATCCATTGTTTTACTTACATCGTCGTAAAACTGTTCAATTTCTTCTTCACTGCTTTGGCTTGTTGGTGCGTATACTTGCATTATATTTAGATTGACAGGCTTCCAACTCATCTGTAACAGATCTACTCTATCTGAGACGGGGACGAAACCTCTTATTGACTTAGCCATGCTGTTCGCTACTATAATAGCAACGCCGTTTCTGTTTTGTGTGGTGTTATCGCCAGAATAATAGACTATGTGCTTTCCTATTGCAGTTGTTCCTGTATTGGGCCATCTGACTTCGCTGCATGCCGAGATGTCTAATTTCAGTATTTCCATCTCCCTTATCAAGTTTGCTGCGTTTCCTGCTTCATACAGACTCCTTACGTTCCAAGTGCCGATTCTTTTTTCAATTTTCCACCGGGGAATTCTTCACACCCTCTCCCCACTTAAGTGGTGCCCGGGACTGAGGGCCGTTTCTTATTTGTGTCTATCCATGAGCTTTGTGATTGTACTAGGGAAATGTAATGAGGTGGTTTCCCATTGCCTCCCTCATCGCTGTGCAAACGCCGTTTCTGTGGTTGCCACTGCGTCGCTTATTATCTAGACCACAACCAATTGAAATACTTTCATTTCTTGCCTAAGGTCAGTTTTGGAAATCCAGCTGCCACTGCCCAGTGCTAGTTTTGGTCCACCCCGGATATTTGTTTTCACCGGTACCACCCATATCTGGGAGGCATTCCCCTATCCGCCACCTAGGGAGGCGCCCGATGAAGGACTAGCAACCCCACACGACGCAGACATTAAGACATTGTTATTGTTTTTACCGAAGTATATTATTCATCATCTCTTCTTACTTGATCGATCGATCCTACTTAGACAATTGTTTTAACTCTTTGTCATCCATAAGAGGGGTAGGTAATTAATTAACTATTTAATTAGTGAATGTAATGAACTATGAACCATGAGCAACTTAAAAATTATTTTCGAATACTATCGAATGTACGATTTGGTTCCATACGAACCTTTTAGCGTTGACACATCTGGCAAAATCAATATTTATTTAAGGCAAAGACAGTAAAATTATTTAAAGGTCAGAAAGCATCAGGCCAATTTTACGCATTAAGTAATAAAATTCAATGTGATGGTTAATTCATCCTCGTAGAATATACGAGAAACATTCATTTCAAATAATTAATTTCTCAAAATTTCAATATTTACTCTAGGAAATGTTAGTAAGGATACCTTCCTACGGGCCAAAAAATGGATCTCAATTGGACATACGCTAAATTGGTGCTTCACTTGTCAAGCAAATTCTAAAATACATTTCGCATCACCAGCGATGTAGGTAAATTATATATTATTATATGAAATTTGGAAGTTGTTTTTATGTATTATGAAATATACTAGCTATATATCAACAAAAATTTTGCTTGAACATCTTCTCTGGCAAAATTGATATTAATTAAGACAAAGGCAGTAAAATTAATTAAGGGCCAGATAGCAGCAGTTCAATTTTACACTTCAAAGGCTAAATTTCAAAGTGATGGTATTTTCTATAGATATTGCTTTGGTGATTAAACCTCGTAGAGTATAAGATAATAGTGTTTTTCAAATCTACAATTTTCACCCGAGGATAATTTTCTACACATCACAGAACGGACGTTAATCAATACTTGTGTTAACGTTATCAAACATATTCTATAATTAAATTCATTTCGAATCATCGATAGGCATTATTCATGAAAAATGTCATTACTATACGAAAAAAACATGACAGAAACTTCAGCAAGGGGAGATTAATATCATGGGATACAAGTTTTTTTTGTGGTCTATATTTTGATATTACTTGCCTCAACTTCCATGTTTAAAATAAAACTCCAAATATCCCATAAAATCGGCAGAAATCGCTGCTTATCGCTTAAAAAATGTCCAAATCCTCCGATCCTAGCCTATTTTCCTATCTTCAAATCGTTCTAAATGATATTTCAGGTAAATAATTCTATCTAATTACCCATACATATTGGGGTTTGGAACGTTCGGCAAAATGCACTAAAACAGAGTTTTATCTACAATACCAAAACAGAGGTAAATAAATCTACTTATTTACTATACGCATCGATATGCTAAAAAACATTTTGCCTAGAAATCTGCCATAAAATCCACTAGAAACTGCCCTTAATCACCAAAAAATGTCCACATTTTCCATCCTGACACATTTTCCAGCTTCAAGCAGTTTTCAATAAGATTTCAGGAAGTAAATCAGGTGCAAATCTACATACTTTAACCTGGACATCATGTTAAATTATTGCAAAACGTATTCCTTCAAATTTTTCGTAATGAATCAAAATCAAAAGCAAAACTGTCTATTCAGATTCGTAAACTTGCCGAAATACTGGAAGCTTTGATAATTTCTGCAGGTTTTAGGTTTGAAGTTTACCCCAAATTTCTCGTATTTCCCGATTTTGTACTGAAAATTGTTATAGAACCCTTTTTTTATAGCAGAGGTCACAAGGTTCACGAATTTGAGATTAGTTTCTTGAAAATCGCTATACGCTTAAATTAAATTTTCAGATTGAAAATATCAAAAATCACCAATTCGTCATTTTCATTGGGGTCGATGCAATTTCTGGTATGTTTTGCTCATATTCTCTTCTTTAATTTATTCCCGCTTTTTAATGTACAAAAGTTTAGTTGCTCCAGATTATTCTATTTTCCAGTAATAAAATAGGAGGTGGGCATCGAAACTCAAAATGGCGAAAAGTGTATATTCAACTAGCTCACGCTGTATAAAAGACATCATCATTTCCAAGGTATCTTCGAATAAAAAATTTGGTGTGGATTCCCGTCAAGAAATTAGGATTTCTAAAATATATAACTTCTCGAGAAAGAAAAATAAAACCTGAAAAGTCGATTTTGCCACCATTTTTGAACCAGAGGAGAAGCAGTTAGGGAGTTTTCCTCCTGGAAACTCCCTATCGAACTGTCGTCTCAGTTTTTTCTATCCTTGCGATTTTTCTGCGCTAGAACATGTCTAAAAAAACCTCGCCATTTTCCGATTCTCGCAAATTTCGATATTGTTCGAAAGATTGTCTGCAGCCCCCAAGTATTGCCTAAAAACGTGCGAAATCTCAAGTTTTCACTCGCCGCCGTTTTCGAGAGAAACGACGTTTGGGCCGACTTTACCCGTAGTCGGAATAAACAATAAATGTTTAAATAATTTATGACCACAAAAATGTGGGGGTGGTAATTAAATTTATAATATACCACTTTAATTAACGAACTGTATTACCATAGGTAGGTGGGGTTGTATTCATAGGGTGTGAATTGAAATATGTATTTTAGGTATTATGTACTTTAATAAAGCAATATTTAATCTGCATTAAATATGATCAATATATAAAATGTTTTCTAACCCAAACTACTTTCATGCATCCAAACTAAATACTGTACATTAGGTTAACTATGAGTAAATATCTAATATCTAACAAAAACTTCTTGATTATTTAATTTAATATGAACTCCATTTTTCAACTAAAATACCTTATTACTTAGCTTTTGCAATTTTCTCAAATTAACTCCAAACGGGTTCGAACATTTGAGTCGAATCTCGAGTACAGGAACAGATTTATTTAACTACAATTTTCCAACCGCCATTTTACCTTCTTCAATCTTCATCAACTGGAGGAATGCTTTTTGGTAAAATGTGTAAAAACCCAAAAAGAGTACAGCAGATATTTTCTAAATATATGTGCTAACAAAATGAGAAAACGACTAAACATCTTGGCGTCAAACAGAGCTACGACTGGGTAGATGTTCTTGGCGCCAAACTCAAGCAGAACGATGACTGGACTGATGCTTCACGGTTGAGTGTTTGTAAGGCAATAACAGAGACAACCAACGAAGAGACGCTCAACTAAATGATAAAAAGGCCCGAAGTAATACACGAGGAAAGGAAGATCGATGCTATCTCTGTCTGGTTTCATGAAAGCTGAAAGCAGATGGTGCAATTAGATTGGGCCGCCAAAAGCGCGGAATGTTTGAATGTTTCTTTGATTGCTTTATTGTTATATCTAATGCATTCTGATGGGATAAAGATCTTTTAATTCCATTATATATTCGTATCACTAATTCTAAAACGGATAACTTTATGCAATGCTCACAAATAGTTTTAGATAAATATTCACACAAATACATAATACAATTTTAAAAATATCCACCTCATCAAAAGGGACAGAGCATCAGAGTCGCTGATATAAGAAAATTGCAGTTGATCGAAAAATTATTCAAATAATCTACCGTAGACAATAGACAAGGCATGTTAATCGAAATGCATACATATTTCATAAAGAGTATAGGTATTCATAATACAAATGAGTCACTTGAAATTAATAGTCAGAGTATAATACAAACAATAATAAGTGAATTCAAGGCTTTGCCTACCATGTGTACTTACTTAAAATAAAAAATCAATAATCATTAGAAAAAATTCAAACAAATGTAACAGTTCATTATACAAATACAAAATTATATTTAATGTCTGATGACGCACAGACTTTTACAATTAAGGGATGAAGAAAAATAATGTATTTTTCATCTTCTCTTAATCCACAAACAATGCAAGCAGCCTCACCAGCCCAGCTATGATGCTGCTTGTTTTGTCTCTATTAAGTAGTCCACCGATCCACTTCACTCCGGACACAAATTAACGTTTCAGTCACAAGATGAATGGAAAAGTATATCTTCATCGTTTCAGTCACAAGATGAATGAAAAAGTATATCTTTCAAGCAAAAATTTGTGAAATTAACACAAAACAATATAAGAAAACACCAGCAAGCCAGACTGAAAACAGCCTAAAATGAAAACATGGTGTAATGTATTGAACTGTAATAGTCATACTTGTCGATGTCATTTAGTATTCAGCTGTTCAGCTTCTAACGCAGAAGTCCGTGAGTTAGACAAAGACATATATCATTGGTTTTTGCAACAGCGTCGACACAACTTTGGCTCCATCTACAATCACCTTTAGTGATGCTAGATAAAGAGAGCTATACGGAAAGGCATTAAGTAAAAGAGATGGCATGGGTAGGACAAATTTTCTATTTTACTTAACTGTCTCTTCGTGGTTTGTCTCTGGCACTAAGACTAAACTCTAATTTTTCCTACCGGCGCGGACAGGGAGAACAGAGCGGGTAGAAACATGTTCTGTCTTTATTTGACATATTGTTGTTTACACAACATTAACGAAGACAAAGATATGTTATATTGAGAACGATTAATAACGATTCCCTTGATGGAGTGACAACTTGCTTTCCCACGATTGTTGCATATAACGGAATCTATTCTACCGACAATCCAGGTTCGGACTAAGGATAGTAACTGAAATACAATGTTTAATGCACAAATTGCTGTTTACCTGGGGTGAAATAAATGTATTTGGGCTTGGATTATGGCTCAATCATACTACGGACCACTCACAACCCGAACGAACGATAGCTGAAAATCACGCGTCACGCGTTACGGATCAGTTTCATTAATTACCCCAAAAAATGTGCGCTGAATACGCCTAAAGAAGCTTTCACTTCCTGACTGTGCCTCTCTCTCGCGTGGCTGAATAAAAGATGTTTCATTTGAAATAATGAATTAATACGTTTCAAACTAAAATTTGAATTTTTCAATATGTTCTTTACCTGGTTTCATCTGATATTGATGATTAGATACAATTTCATGCAAAATAAACAAAGTGTGTCGCTTTTAAACTGGATAATAAAAAATGTTTCCAAATTCTTTCAGTCTGTTCTTGGAACTTTCCCACAGGTAAAATTTGTAAGTAAAACAAACAAAAATTGAAAACAAGCGTCAACAAGCGAGCAGAAGAGCTGCCAGTGTGCATAAATTTATTTTATGGACTATAGACAAAGAATCGGTGTCTAAAAGGCAAAAAAGTTCGTAGCTGGCTGCAGTTTCAAGCTGAAAGGACAAATGGACTGTTTGAGATTCGGCGACAAATCACACAATTCGAAATCATAAATCTATCGAAGGCATGGTCAATTGGACTGAGCAATACATTGGCTATTTATTCAAAGCTTCTCTAATCTGAATCGCTTCATATATATCTAAACTATTTTATACTTATCACTTATAATAATTTCAGCAAAGTAAAATTTCGCCCATATATACCTTTATATGCTATATGTATACAAATATACATACTCATACATATGAACATATGTATATTTAGCGTCCGAGGATTAAATATGATATGATGATCTCGAACGGGGTATAATATTATTTTATTAACTAAAGCATTCTATAGTCAAGCAATTATTTATAATATATTCAACTAAACTATTATCCTATCGCTATTTAATTGAAACCAGAACAATCGGAATTAAAATGGCCGACTGATCTCCTATTAAGTAATAAAATCTCGTACGAGTCGAGATGGAGTCATTTATCACTTAGGCTGTTAAAACTTTTTGTCGTTTAGAAAAAGATTAAACCAGTTCAAAGTGATCTAATTAAGTAAATATATATAAAATTAAATTTGCCATAGTTTAAACGAATTAGGCATTGCCTCGAGCGATTGACGACTAGTTAGGAGATATCTCAAAGCTGCAAAGCTAAATAAGGCATACGGCTTATTCTTGTTTTGTTTTTCTGCCTTTCCATTTGTGAAAATACCATGTTACATGTCATGTTTTGAGCTTCATGTATTTATTTGACTTATAAGTAGATATAAATCTGGGGCTGCTATTTTTCAAATCATCTTCAACCATATGTTAATAATTTGCCCTTTAACCACTACGCAGATTGTAAAAATTATGATGAGGTATGGTTGTTAATGATACAGTTCGATATGAACACTGTAATGAAACGCATGTCACGTTAAACCATGAGACGTTGCGTTAGCTGAGTACACAGAAAAATACCAGAAACGTTTTCATAAATTAAAATTCAAAATTATCAGGTACCTATATTAGTCGATGTCATGGTAACGGCGGCGGCGGGGCGCTTGTTGATTATTGCAATTTTGACTTTATTGGCATTGCATTATTATTGGCATCCAATTTTGTGCCATAAGTTCAGTTTTAGTGAAAAAGGTTATTAATATAGATTATTCTGATTCCGCAAGTGCCTCTTCGTTCCATACATTGGGCAAATGGTTGTCGATTCCCTACTTCCCGAAAAATCAGATGTAGGCGCAAACCTATTAGGCCAGTTACCATGAATTCATTTCCATTTTTAGACTTCTCGTTCTTGACAATAGGTTTGTTTCTCGAAACGTCGAGCATTTTTCAGTTCTTTTAGGGTTTTCAGCTTCATTAGAGCCACTAAATTAGCAAGGCCATAGCCGAAGTGGCCTTATTCAAAAATTCTACAAATGAGGTGGAAAAATAGATAACAATCTGTTTGACAAAAATTGCGATAATGTTAAAATTTTGGGATAATACTGGAGAAGGTAAAAAATAATAAATCTTGTTTTGCAACATTTTCTGGCTTTCGGAACATTGTTAAATTAAAAAAAAAAATGTAAATATGTAAATTCCGATATATGCAAACTTGAGAAAACCTTTTAATAATTATTATACATCATTTATCAAGTTTACATTATGCTATAATGACCATAACATTGCAAACAGCTTTATTTAACAATAAAAGTTGCGTGAAACTTATGCACATCATTGTTTATGCCACAGAATACTGTTTTAAACCAGCTTGTAATTTTGCATGACTTATCAGTACGGAAGATTAAAAAAAAATTATCCGGCACGGTCACGATTTTAACGCTTTAAACGACAAGTGCGGGTCTAAATAATTGCAAAAGTCCTAAAATCAGGGTGCAAATATTTGGTACACCAATTGCTAATATAAACTGAGTTTGCACCCTCGTTAATGGATCGGAACTGAATTTTGAAAATATGAAAGAAAAGTGTAAATTTTATATAACGTTCAAATGATATTTTTAAAAACTCCTTTGAATTTGTAGCCTCGCAAAACGTCCGGAATATATATTTTTTCTTTTTTGCTATCTTTTCGACATATTTTACAAGTTCCTCAAGATTGCAAATTTCGATATCTATTTTCAAATCGATTTGCAACCCGATTTTGAATACGGAACATGGTTTAAATAAATAAAATCTCCCCCAATCACAGTGTTCGAGAGACTTTTTTCCTTCTCCACCCTGAGGACAGACATCTAATGGCCAAAGTTCA
>MU185625.1:0-44800 GCA_016904865.1 Pissodes strobi | reverse complement strand
TCTCTAACACATTATGGTCTTATGGAAAGTGCCAATAATATGAATTTTTCGAATGAGTGAGATACGTCATTGGTTTTGGGGCGTCAACAGCTCTTAAAATCTGAAATAAAAAATACAGGTCCGTATTTAAGAAAATTAAGTTGATGATGGTGGCCCGAACACGAAACGTCGGAGGTGAAATTTGATGACACCATATTGTAGAGCGGAAATACTATAAATCTTTCGGATTTAAACTGTGTTTCGAAAATGAATATCGAACTGTAATAATCAACGAAATATTTTTAGGCATTTTTCATAAATCACCCTGTATCTTAGAAACTAACAGGAATTTAACGTCATTGTAGACGGATTCTGAATGGGTATCAAAAAGCGCAACGTTTCTCTAATTTAAACGACCCCGTAGCACTTACCGTTTCGGAGATTTCAATAGTGGCACACGGTATTTAAAACACCCTGTATATATATATATATATATATATATGAGAAGATTGGATCAGCAGAAACAACTACTCCGAGAGCTAATACCCCTACCGGCATTGGATTATACTGCTGATTCCGTTTTCTCTCGGGATAAACATACAATGTAATGGTTCACACTACACCCAAAGCAATGTCAGGAATATCCCAATTTCTGGTTGGAGACATGTCTTGAATCTCATCAAGCTCAATGCTCCATATCCACAATGAAAATACCACGACAAGAGTGAGACTTTTGAAAATCTTCCCCCCGATACTTTCATCCTTTCGGGACTCATCAAAGGAACGTGTGTGCTTTCACCCACGAGAACCTGACTACTTATGAATGTTATTGATACCCTGATGCACCTAACGGAAAGAAGACATTCATCAGTCGTCACTCGAACCGAGAATGCTCCATCGTCTGGACAAGTTGGGCTATATGTGAGAAGATTGGATCAGCAATCTTCATTACTATGTTTCGTACATGCACACAGCCTTTACTCATTATCATTAGTGTTGCCGGTACTTCGGGATCAGTTTGTAATGACTTTTGGGTGAAAATTGCCAACCAAGAGGGCAATTTTAACGATTTTAACGACTTTTGGGTAAAAATTTGGACGTGGCAACCCAAAGATTTTTCAATAATGCTTGGTAAAATCCTCTTCGTTTGCTAGTGGAAGGCGTGTTTTGTTTAAACTATTTTAATGATATTTGAGTAAAAATTGGGCGTGGCTAACCCACTGCTTCCCCGTTTCTAAACGGCTGAACACGCCACTGCTGGACACTGATATAACTGATTACCTCCGAATCATGCTTAATGTAAGTACTGATATAAGTGATTTACCAAAAACTATTGAAGTTCTATTCTTCTTTCACCTCGAATCGTCCACAGAAATTTTCGTTGATACTTACTCAAATGTCGTGAAAAACTGTACTATGAAGCGATGATATCTTGGAGACAATAAAAACTAAAAGAATGGATTACTGTCGGATTGGTTGTATCAATTAGGCATAGGGATAAATTAAAAACGAAATTATTACAGAGGCTTTACAGAGGGACTATGCACTACTGAGGCTATTTACAATCTGACCTCAGAAATTACCATGAATTTAAATATAGATAAAAAAGTTATTGCCTAACGAAAGCCTTCGATACCGTGCCAGATCGAGGACTTCTTTGTGTCTTAGAACACTGGGCATGGTGTTGGAGCTATTTAAAAAAAATCTTTTGGACATAATTTGCAAGGGTTAATGATTGTCTTAGTGCATCACGGAAAATTCGAATTGGTGTTCCACAGGACATCATTCTAAGCTCGGTGCTCTTTATATCCTATGAATATATTTTGCTGGGTATTGATATCCATGTTAAAGATTATTCTTATGCTGACGACACGACTATTTTGTTTTCTGGTTATGCTTGAGATGAGGTCCGAGAGTGTGTGGAGAATGATTGTAAAACATTAGTTGCATTATTTGAAGCTATCTTTAAACAATAAAAAAATAAATTTCATAGTCCTTTTTTAACCAAATTTTAACAGTTTTAAGATAATCGAAAATTCGAAACTGCAAATTACTTCTGTTTCCAACACAAAGTACTTAGACGTTATTACAGATAAATTTCTAAAGTAGACATGACACATTTAACAAGTAACATCTGTAAGCTAATTAGTAAATTTTATTCTATTAGAGAATTTTTAAGTACTAAGTTACTGATCGTTATGTGAAAATCATTGGTTGAATCACTTCTGAGATATGGTCTGATTGTGTGGAGTGATACTTATAAAAGTAGCTTTAGAGCACTAACCATTATACAGAAATATATCCTAAAGATTATATACAAAAAGAATAGGACATACCCTTCTCATTTATTTTTTGATAGAAATATGTGCTGTTTGGACTGGCTATATATACAAGTAATATGCTCGTGTTACCGCAAATCAAATAAGTTGAAGCACTGAACTAGATCCAATGAGGATAAAAATTTGATTGTACCACCGAATAGGGAAACTATCAGTTTGCAGTTGATTGACTACTTTGCTCCCAAGTGCTATAATGTTGTGCCGTCTTTAAATCGGGTAATATTTTTTTGGTAACAGAATTTTGTCGTTTCTTAATCGAAAGTTCCGAGAAACATAGATTACATGTTGTTTTGTTAACCCAGCATGTAATATGAACTTGTATTTTACATATTCCTTGATATTTAAAATATTTTCTGTCATATTTTCTTCACATACATAACAATGTTTCATGGCTATACTTACATTTAAATCTTCATCTATGCTAGTTTTTGATTCAACAAATTCAATAGTTTGAAGATCCCGCGGTTCAAGGGGATTGTCACGCGTTTACTGAAATATTTGTAGAGATTTGTTGTTCATTATTTAAAAGAGAAGCCCTAGCATTATTTTTGGTATCATCCTCACTTTCATGTTTAGAAATAATTTCCTTAACTAACTTTTCCAACGCTTCTTCAGTAGTTATTCCAATAATTGAATGTTGCGGTAAACCGGTTGATTAAGATCATGTTTCGTCTCGATTCCAAAAACTGCTTTGAAAGGACATTGTCCTATTACTCTGTGAAGGGAATTATATTTTTGCCACTAAACAAAATGGCAACCCATTCACCACACTCCTGATTTATTGCCATGCATCCAAGCTCTTAACATGTTTTCTATATCTTGGTTTGAACTTTCAATGCTCCCCTGGCTTTGTGGATGAGTGGATGACATTTTCTTCCACACACAATAAAACGTTCAGACCTAATGTATGGTTGAGTTAACGAACTCACGGCCATTGTCGCTTTGGAGAATAGACAGAGCACCAAATGGTTTAAAATATTATTAACAGTCCGTGCACTACTTTAACAGCTCGTTTGGATGTTAAAAGTCTATTGCAGACATATTTAATTGCATGATCTTGATAATTTAGAATCCATTTAAAATCACTGTCAAGAATAGATTGAAAATCAATTAAATCCACTTGATCCCATGTCATACATTTTTTTGATATAATCGGTTCAACTGTAACCATTACTTTACTCACAGTGTTACTTTTTTTAGGCTGGCATGCCTTGAAAAATTTTAAAAATTTCTCTACATAGGGTTTTGGAATAAAACAGTTTTGCCGAATTATGTTAATCATCTTATTTCCGGGCCCACGACCAATATGAATATCTCGTAGCCTATTATCAATCTCTTCTTCGGGAATCATGTGAATTATAGAATCACCGTTGCTTTGGATCTTTCTAATTACTGATTTCTGGTCATTTACGCACACAACATTGTACATGCTGAAAGCCAGCGATATAACTTATTTTGTGATAAAAGTTGCATTGATAGCGAGACTTGCAGGTGCCTGCAGGCTACTGAACTGATAAATCTGCACCTATAAAATGTTAAAAATTAAGGTCAATGCATGCATTCATATTATTATTCCATTTACTAAAACAAACATACCACGAGATGTTTTTTTATCACAAATGGAATGTTAGGAATAAATATGACGGAAATGGTTCGAAGATATATAGCGGTGCGGTCAAGCAACCCACATCTCACTCGATTTTTTGTAGAGTACAGAGATGAACACAAGCAGCCAGTCGACATTAATACTTTTGGGAAAATGTCATGCCATCGTTCCTGAGTCTTCCAATCAATAATATATTGGAAATTGACTCCTCAGGTCATCTGCATCGCTGGTTGATGAATCAGGAGGCGCTTTATTAACTATTAAGAGGCATGGTATAACAGAAAGCTCTTCTATTTAGTTTCCAAAGAAAATAAGAAACTGTAAACTGTAAACTGTAATTTATTGGTGTCAAAATACATACATAAGTATTTACACAAGTCAAGTAAAGAAATAGATAAAACTACAATGTAAGTTATAAAACTCCAAAATCACATTTAAAATTAAATTTACAAAATTAAAATATTGACATTAAAAGAAGTAACTCATTAACAACATTACATAGTATAGCACCTAAAAGACAGAACAAGACAAGCTCATAAGGGAAACCATATACATACACTTAAGAGAGGTCAGAATTAAAAACGTCAAATTTAAAAAATAACATATACAATTTGGCATTCGGAAGCAGACAGCAACAAATTAAAACTGAAGGCCTAATGCTGAAGGAGCTCTTGTGTGTTGTAAAACGCCTCAGAGCAGACTAGACTTTTAACTGTTTTTTAAAAGATTTAATGGGTAGATTTTTTATACCTGTTGTAACTCATTAAAGAGCTTAACAGCCATAAACTCCGGTCGATTCTGGCACTTAGACAGGCGACAATATGCAGGTACAATATCATGGGAGTGTCTGGTTTCATAATCGTGGATATTACTATGGGACAAAAATTGGTGTTCAAACTTTTTTACAAAGAGTACACACTCCATAATAGACACTGATGGGAGAGTAGGTATGTTTAATTTTTTGAAGGCTGGCCTGCAGTCATCCCTGAACCCCAGATCTGCTAGGATCCTAATAGCCCTGCGCTGCAGAGAAAACAATCTTGTAGCAGCGGGTGCACCTCCCCAAGCCAGAATACCATATGTCATGACTGAGTGAAAGAGGCCATAATAAGCACTCAACAATGTTGTGCGTGATACACAGTCACGGAGGTTTCTCAGCAAAAACACAATGCTCCTCAATCTTCCCGATACTTCCTCTGAATGAATGTCCCATGTAAGTTTTGGATCAAAATACAATCCCAAAAATTTGACTTTAGGTGGATTTGTCACTGCAAAAGCCCCAGTTTCTCTCAGAGAGAAGATAATTTTCTGGGTCTTATCTTTATTAAGCATTAACTTGTTGGCATTGAACCATTCTTCTGCTTCAGATTGTGCCTCACACGCCCTCCTCATCAAACCTTCCAAATCATCATCATGAATTGTGAGAGTAGTATCATCCGCAAACAATATATATAGAGCAAGCCGGCACATTGGCAGGTCATTTATAAAAATCAGAAACAAAATGGGTCCCAGAATTGAGCCCTGTGGTACTCCTATCCTTAACACACCTTTTGAGGATGTACCCCTCCCACCTTCACTGTCTGTGTGCGTTCAACAAGATAAGACTTAAGAAGTGCTATGCTGTTTTCTGAAAAACTGTAAAATTTTAGTTTTTGTAATAGAAGGTCGTGTGGGACATAATCGAAAGCCTTGCTAAGGTCACAAAAAAGTGCAACAACATGTTTACGACTCTCAAAGGCTTCCATTATTTCAGAAAGAAGACCAAGGGCTGCTAGAACTGTGCTCCTCCCCCCCTGAATCCAAATTGACTGTTAGAGAATAGGTTGTTTTTCTCAAGGAATTCAGTTATCTTATATGCCATGCATTTCTCAAGTACCTTCGACAAAATTAAATTAGAAATCCTGCTTATCGCCCTTTTTAAATATTGGAGTGATTACAGCTTTCTTTAGAGAGTTTGGAAACGTATTTTCCTTAAAGCACATATTTATTAACTTTGTCAAAGGAACAATGTTTTTTATGGTTTTAATAAGTTGTAGATTAAGTTGATAAATATCCCCACTCTTTTTATTTTTTAGACTTTCTATAACCTCTCTTACAAAATTGTAGCTAACTTCGCCAAAAGAAAACTGTTCCTGGCTGCCAGCCAGCATTTCTAGCTTCTCAAGAGGATCCAAATTAGTTTTTGGGATATTTTCAATTATATTTTCAGGGATGTTTAAGAAAAAAGCATTAAAATCTTCAGGATTTATATTGGGCACTGTATCGGATTTGTTTGAGTTTACTCTGCGACTGTTAATGATATTCCACATATCCCTGCTTGGGTTTTTGGAGTTTGCAATTAAGTTATAATTTGCTTCTGTTTTTGCTTTTTTAATAGCCTGATTATAAACTTTTTTAAAATTTATGTACTCTTCTCTGTTAGCAGGAATACTATACTTTTGTCGCACTTCCGCTAAAAAATTTAAGTGCTTCCTCATACCACGCAAGACATCATTGAACCAGTTAACTTTATGTGGTTGATTAAGCTTTGAATATTAGGTTTTTTTCAGGGAATGACTGCAAGTAAGCATCTTGAAGTTTGTTAATAAAAATTTTATACTTTTCGTCAACAGAGATGTTGGATGAAATAAAATCCCAAGAGCGAGATTCAACAATATTATAAAATTTGTGACTGCCCTGTTGTGTAATAGGCCTAAAAATATTTTTACAGTTTTCTTTTTTCTCAGTGCTTAGATTTAAATTAAGAGTAAGTACCTGTGCAATATGGTCAGATAGGTGCAGATCCACCGTTTCTCAAAATGAGTTTGGAAAGTTGACAAAGATGTTGTCCAGGCAGGCCTCTTCTCTTGTACATTCGTATATATTGGTTTGAAAGCCATATGTGCCCAGTGTATCGCAAAGTTGGCTAACATTGGCCTCTTTGGTCCCAAAGTGCACATTAAAGTCACCTGCCAGGACAGCATCCCTCCAAGGTGTTCGACTATACACTCTATTGCCTCCATAAAAGTACCAAAATCGCCACAGGGTGACCTATAAAAAGACATTACCAAAATATTGTGAGCTTTTAAAAGTATACAACATGTTTCAATATGCTTCTCTTTATTTATATTATCAACCATTGTAATTGGATCGAATTCCAAGTTTGCTTTTACCTGGATACAGGTTCCGCCTCCATCAAAGTCGCTTCTAGCAAAAAAGGCCCCCGTTATGTATCCTTCCATTTTGAGTGCAGTTATTTCATCCCTTTTTAGCCAGTGTTCAGTGATAATTATGATATCATACTCCCTAGTTGTTGCGATTAAATCCAGTTCATTCATCTTATTTCTTAGTCAGCCGACATTATAATGTAGAACCTTCAGATATGTCCCATCTACTTGTTTCTGTGGCTTGGCCTTTTTAGGTGTAAAAAATGATTAATGTTAATACCCTTTGGCCAGAAGGAGGCATCCATAACCATTTTTTGGTCTTGCTCCAAAACTCGGATTTTGAACGATGCAAACATATTATCTTTCCGGGTCTTCATCTGTTCACAAATACATTCTTGTGATCCTCTGCGTTTAACGAACTCCTGGATTTCTGCAGTTGTTGTATTTTTCTCGAGGCCCGAGACAAATATCCATGAATATTTTTTTGCTACTTGCAACTCGCATGCATCACTTGTTCTCTTAATAGGCTCAGGTCTGTTCCTTACGGCAGTTTTGTTATGGCTGCAGTTTCCATCGACTGGAGCTGATCTCTTGTTACTGATCCTTCCGTTAGACCTCTTGCTTCTAACAGTCTGCCAAGCTGAGTCCTCATTTTTCTCCGAGTTATCATTATCCGGTACATTGTGCTTGGTTTTTACGTCGGCGTCGGCACCTTCCGGAATTTCCGTAGTTTGGGAAGCATTTTCCACTTTTTCCGCCGCTTTTCCGGTATTTGTTGTTGTATTGATATTGTCGATAGTATCAATGTCAACCACTGAATTTTTTTATGTTTTTGGTTGATTAGGCCTACTTTCAATGATTGGCCTTTCAGAATTTGGGGTTTCGACAATGAAAACCTCATCCTCTGTCATATTATTGTCATCAAGCAGCTGATTTCCAGGAACCTCATCGTCATTGGTGTTCAACGTTCCCAAACTGCACTGAACTCCCGACTCGATGGTTTTCTCTTGGAGTTTACTTTCCGTTTGTAGTTTTTCTTCCAAAAAATCATTATTTCTCGCTAGGGCCTTATTTTTCTCGATCAGTTCCTTTACAAGGACACGAAACAGGAGCTCATTTTGCACCTCAGGTTTTGATACGTCAAGATTTGAGGTTAGGTAGTCGTCGGCACATTCTTGGCATAAAAGTCTTGAATTATCCAAAATAGTGACGCCATTTGCCCAGTCTCTGCTCACACACGAGTCGTGGTAGCACTTTCCGCACCCTACACAGGTTTTTATTTTAAAAATTTTGGTTTTACAACAAAAATAAGTCGATTTTTGATCGGCTTCACTTTTACGCGGTTTCTTTGGTGTCATGTTGCCACCGCAGAAGAGAGTGTCGTCTAATATTTTGGGTAACGCTTCAGTCACTGATGGTCCTTCAACAAGTTCAAGCACTGGGGAAATACTTACTTTCTAAAATTCAGCGGTCTTGTCATCTGCTGTAATTAATTTAACAAATGGTTCAGAATTTATAATTGCTACTAAATTTTGTATAATTAATAATAACAAATAAAAATGGTGCCTAACTCACGTTTTGTTTCTTTTTTGTTTTTAAAATTTGCCTGTTACTATGAAAATGGTACTGATTTTTATTATGATGACCATAATGACATCAAAATGAAGGTGCTAAATGTCATGATGACACCGTCGCGTCGTAGATTAAATCTGTTAAAAATTCCAACCAAATTAACCTAATTTGAATACTTTTATTTCAGTAGGACCTTTATTCGGTGCCAGCTTTGGAAGCAATGGTGCTTACAGTTTTTCAGTTCCTGGACTACCTTCTGCTGCGCACGCTCTAGCTAAATCCGGATTCCTTTTTGATCATGGTAAGTGTAGCAGTTCTTTTAACCTTTCATAATGTACTAAGTAGAGAAATGCTGAGATGCGACCTTCAAAAACTGGTCAATCGATTTTTTTCGGGATTCGTAAGTATTGAATACATACTCACGAGTGTGAATAATTACCATATAGTACAGCGATACATTTTTGGACTGCAGCGTTAGCTACGGGTCAACGTTTTTATGAAAGGAAATAATTCAATTTGCTGAAACTGACTTTCAACCGTCAAATAAATGTCACGTGCGAAGGAATGGCTCTTCCGAAGCGCTTTGAGAGTAGGACCTAGCTTTTGATCATTGAAACGCATCTAAAGGGGCCGATGGTGTGAATGCGCTTGGCTCTCCCCTGATTTGCAGCAAAAACTCTGATATCAACATAATTAAAGTACAAGCAGTGTAATTTAACTTAATTAAATTCCCTTTTCGACGGACTCTTGGTGTCAGTCTGAGCGTTAAACGGTCCTGGAAAAATCCAAAGGCGTACAGATTTTTTGTGTACTTAACTTTTTAGAAACTGATATAATTTTGTTAATTGGTAGACGGGCATTTATAGTACATAAGAATACTAAATACCTAATGAAAATGATGTATGTACTTGTTTCTATTTTATGCCCTTTGGCCATATTTTCTCCAAAGAGCCGTATTTCCCTCATTGGCTCAAATCAATTCATTTATGTTTCATGGGGATTCCCCATGAAGCTTCACGCTGTTCACTATACCAATGCATTTTTAATTCAGTGCACACACAATGAGTAGTTCACATTAAATAAAGTTAAATCAACCTAAATTTTACCTCATGGTTTGCTTTTTCTAATAATGTCACATAAAATTTTATCTTATTGTAGACTTTACTATCGAGTTTTGTAATGATTTTCGTCGAACAATTCTTATTGCTTTTGCTGTTTTGAAGCATATTCATTAATTTTAGTTGATTTTTTGGAAAGTTCAGCACTATGTTTTTGGGCTTGGCAAACTTAAATTGTAGATATATTAACTTTTTGCTTTTCTGGGATAGGCAACTAAATGTTTTTCTTAATTACATAAATAACTTATATACTAATATAAATTTTACTGTAGAAGAGGCACATATCATAGTTAATTGCCTGGAATCCACTATTGAAAGAGAAAATAATAGACACGATTTCTCATAAGTTATCGCACATGGCACCTTATACACTATAAATTGATGGCCATTTACAGCATGATTCATAAGTTAGTAGCACTTAATAAAATAAAAACGGGTTTCAAAATGAGTTATTTAAACATCTTCAATTCAATTTCAATACATAATAGTTATTAATCGAAGGAATAATATTCAAGAATATGACTTTTCCAAGTGTTAAAGAAATCTGGAAAAATTTCAAATGTATTACTTTTTGGTAAACAAATTAAATAGGTATAAATCGAGGGTATGAAATTAACACTTTATGTCTATTTACATAAAAAAAAAACGAAAAAACAGACAAAAATAAAAATCTGAGCCGAGGCTTTGTTATTGTTTTGTTATCCAACTATGTAAGCCATTTTAAAAAATGCAGCCATTATATTAGGGTTAAGGTAAGATTTTGCTCTTTTAAACAAACCTTTAGCCTTTAAATTACGTCGTGCCATCTATTAGAGCATTTTTGCATGTTTGCTAGAAACCTTGTAAGCGTAAACTGTGCGAGTGGATTGTCATTTGTCGTTAGGTGCAGGAAGATATTTTTGTCGGTAAGTACTTTAATTATTCTATAATTGTAATTGTATACACACTATAAATGTGTTGTATTATTTAAATTTCATGCAATAGTCGACAGTATTATAATATAGATTTCGGTAATAATTACACGTTTTAGTGGATAAAGATATGAAACATTTGATAAGTTAATTTCGGGTAATGCCGTTCAGGCTTTCTGGGATGCAGGACATTGAACGCATGCGTTCAAATCCATTCATATTGGTGGAAGAAGTATGAGGAAGGTTTCAAGAACATGTGATATTCCTAGGAGCACTCTGTAATGGAGTAAAACGTGGTAATAACGCTTCTGGGCATTACCTCCTATAAGTAGGGCTACTGGCTAATATTAAAATTGCAGTGACGTCATCATATGTAGTCAATTGCTTTTGCCACAAGAATAGCATTGAAGAGCCCAGTAAAGTTATTGATTATTTTATCGCGCTTATAACGTTGATCGTCACGCTGGACGACTGGAATTTCAACCCCAACTGGCAGTCTTCGATGTATTGTTGCCAGATTGGGCGCTTTTTCGCAATTTGGGCTAATTCTCACTGTAGTTTGCGGCAAATTATTTTTCAAAGAAACGGTTATGATTTAGAAAAAGAATAATACTGCAACCTGGAATATATTTGTTGGATTACTGGTTTACCCTTTCAAACCGGTTATCTAATAAGGACAGTAGTATAGAGTCCGAAAATGCCAATTTTGTAAGTTGTCAGGTAACAAGCAATTGCCAATTTTGCATATTTTGTTTTTATTTAGTGAATTTTAGTGATGTGGAACTTGGTACCTTTAAATATCGGACACTATCGAATATTAAACCACATATATTCAATACTTTTTATGTGGATATTGATTTGGATACGTTGTTTTATTGTGTAATATTGTTTATCTGGCGTTTAACTAGCTAAATACCTGGAAGAAAATTAAATATTAGTACAGTAAATCTGTCAAAAATGTGGCTTTCGTGAAAAAAAATGACGATTTTATAAATCGTTAGAGGGGTTAAAACGAAAAAGTTGTGCCCCCCACCCTTGGGCATTTTTGGGAATCTCAAAATGTTTTTGGATTTGATTTTCGCGAGAACGGTAGGTCGTAAAATGAAACTTTGTAAACAAAAGTTGCAGATAACAATATTCTCTACAATTTATCTCACTCAGTCGCTGTGCAACCAAAAGTGCAGGAAGCAGAGGGAGCCAAATAAACAATATTACAACAATATTGAATATTGAATTACAATACAGCTTACTGTAACATCAAATATTTGAAAAATATGGAAAAAATATCAATGTAAACTTTCAAGCGAGGCTTACTAGCAAAACTACAAACATATTAAAACACGAGAAGACCTACAAGCCTTAAATCAAATAGAATAAAAATATTAAAAAGAAAAATATATTATTTTTACTCTAAGCATCTATTAGATGCTTAATGTTAAAGTTTGCTTTGGTAAAGTTATATTCAATATAAATAAATATTTAAAATCCGGAAAGTGAAGCATAACGAAATCAAAATGTTTAAGAACATAAACGTTACTAACCTAATAACTTAGTTATGTTCTAGAAATATTTAGTTACATTTAAGAACATATATTTTTTTAATTTGGTCTAAAACTATGAGCTCGGCTTTGGAAAATATCCTCTCACCAGGTACGGAAGTTGCTATAACAGAGAAGTAATTTTTGCAAGGCGAGCTAGTCTTGGATAAATGAAAAATTAGGGAGTTCCCTGTTTTTTTACCAATGAACTTACTTACTTCTTCTTATACTCTTAAATGTAATTGTGTTGATCAAACGTAATTTAACATATGCAGTAAAAATGTACGTCCAACTAAATATTCGCTAAATAGGTTTATATATCAAATAATGTATGAAACTAACTCTACCGAGCCAGCCGATCCAAATCCTGATGGTCAGGACGAGGCAATTCTGCAAATTCGCAACAATATAAGTTTTTAAACACATAAATTTAATAGATTTATGGTTATTTTGTTTTCAATATATATTTATAGTTGAGATAAAGGATTTGGTAATTATGTATAAAAATATATTTGACGTGGTTGGGCGATTTTGGGCTACTAAAACTTGTAGGAAAATGATAAACACAAAAAAAAACTGATTCTAAATTATAAAATAGCATTTTCCAATTCCTACTTTTACGACAAATATGATTTTGGGCAACAAGGGTGGCGACACGATTTTCAAAAATGTGGCAACCGAAAATGATTAGTTCGAGAGTTCAGGAATTTGACGATGTGTGCCGTCATTTTTTTGCATTTTTCTTAAATCGAAACTATTTCTGTGCTTTGTGCGTGAAAAATGTAGCTAATATATCGTTCTATATTTAGGTATACAATTTATATTGCTAAGCGTTGTTTAAATATGTAAAACTATATGTTCTGAACTTAAAGACCTGTTGCTTTCGTGCAATAAGAGTGGGATTTATTTTGTGCCGGTCGGCCGGTTCTTTGTGTAGAGCAAATATAAGTTTCCTGTTAGCTAATTTTCGGGTAAGTGATATTATGCCTCAAAAATGCTGTAACGCAATGCTTGCCATAAGCATTCCTATAAATATTTGCGTAATCATGCTCCGCTATTTGTCGATATGATTTTTAACAGATCCCCATATTGATTTCAGATATTATATTACCTCTTTCACACTGTTCATCTACTAAAATGTATTTTTAACAACTAGCTAACTAATCCCGATTTTGATACAGGCCAAAAAATGTGCCTCGTTTTCAGTGGTCAAAAAACTTCATGAACTAGAACGAGACAAAATCTTAAAACATGGGTATTCCCTTAGTTTAAAGGTTGTTTTTATATTATCTATAGAAAGGCAAATGTTAAATTAGCTCTCAACATTTTGTTAGATATCTGGGCCCAAAACTGTATAATTATATTCCATTTCAAATAAGAATGCTGAGACAAAAAAATGGTTTCAAGTATAGCTTTAAAAAATACTTTCTTGAAAACACCCATGTCTTCCTACAATTGTTCTTAAAAATATTACATTTATGCTATATAGTATCTGGTCTAGTTTTGTGATTTATTGTGTTTGTGCGATGTTGAAATAGTATGTGTGTTTGTCATTTCTCTTTTGCATTTTTAATAGATTATATGGCTTGCTTCTGCTATTTTATTAGACTAGAATAAGGGTATTTTGCAATAATTATATTAGGCATATGTATGTAGGAACTAAATAGCCATAGAACATAAAAAGCACATACGGGTATCCTATACCTATATGTGCTTTAAAAAAATAAGCAGTAATGTGATTATTATTAGTTACAGGATAACATTTAACAATATTGTACTAGATTAATTCTATTGAAAATATTGAAAGAAATAAATAAATTGAAAATATTTAATCCTTTTATTATAGAGGCTCTGAAATTTGGTAAGAATTTGTCACCAATTTCCATTTATATATTGAGTGGTGCTTTGGATGGAGAAAACACACTAGCAAATTTCACATTGCTATTATCTATTATGACACCTTCATGCCTACAGTGACATTTTATTGCCACCTACCTATTTTGATAAACTAGATATTCAAAGGTTTTTGATTTAAAATATCATTTTCCTTTAAAAAATCGGCTCGTCTAAGGGCTAAGCTTTAACCGGAAGCCCTTAAATATTATTTATGTGTGCAAAAAAAGGTAAGTAAGTTGCAATATAGTTTTTGGTTAAAAAAAAATTAGCAAAAAACTTTATCAGTCATAATATAGTCACGCTTAAATTAATATTTACTTCTAATTATTAATAAAAAGGTATATTTACAAAAAAAAAGGCTTTATTTTTTTTGAGATTTTTGCATCCAAAATATCTACTTAACTGTGAAATTTTAAAAGAAATATTTCAATATACGCCTGTAAATAACTTTTGACTATATTGGATGACGTCACGGGTAAGCCGTTAGGCCTTACTTATAGGAGGTAATGTTCTGGGCCTTCAATGAGACGTCATTGGGTTATTAACAAACAAGATGAAAAACTTTTCACAGATCTAGTTGTCATACTTTCTATATTAGGGAATATCATCCGTCAAATCAAACGATGTGCTATTATTTATGCAAAAAAAATAACATAAGTCCCAGTTTCTTTTCAGAAAATAATCAATCTACAGGTAAAGCATGGTTCAGGGAATGTCTTATAAGAAATCCAAACATTTTTCTGAGAAAACCAGAGGCAACCAGTATTAATCGTGTCACTGCGTTTAATTCCGATGAGGTGTTACGCTTCTATAGAAACTGGACTACTGTAGTGGCCAAATATTAATTTCCATCTATCAACATTTTCAAGGTCGATGAATCCGGCATCACAACGGTTCACATACCCATTAAAATATATGCGAAAAAGGCCAAAAAGAGTGGAATTCATAACCATCGCTGAGAGACGAAAAACAGCAAGTATCATGTGTGTCATCAGTGCTTCAGGCATTTACGTACCACCTTTATTTATCTATGCTCGAAAAATGAGGAACATTCAACTAAAGAGAAATGGTTCACCTGGTGCACTTTATTGCTATTGCCATGGATGAATGAGTAAATTTTCGTAGAGTGGCTTGATCACTTTAAAAAATTTGTAAAGTCGATGAGAGAAGATACATATGATTGATGATCATGCTACTCACTGTACGCTTAATGCTTACACTTTCTATCAGGAAAATGGGATTATTATCATCACCATACCGCCGCACACATCTCATCGTCTTCAATCCTTCGACGTTTCGATTTACTTGGCTTTAAAAACTGCTGCTACTGAAGGTTCTACTCATTTAAAAAAATATGAATAACCGAACCGAAATATTTAATAAACATACGGTCGAGTTGCTACACCTGAGAGAGCAATTAAGGGCCTTCATGCAACAGGAATATTTCCCGAGAATGCCAATTTTTTTTTCAGAAGAAGATTTTGCTCCTGCTATCGCATTTCTTTCTACACAGCAATTGAATTAGATGAAACTCTTCTTCAACCCAATATCAGTACTGGCGGCGGAAAAACATGGAACATGATCAAAATGAAGCAAATGCAGAAGTACAAGAAATTGAAGATTTCAAGAACCAGCCAGAGGTTTTTTGATACCTTATATCATAACCATGGTTAGCAATATTGACACCAAATAAGGTAAAGAATCAAAAATCTAGTAGGAAATAAAATTCGGAAATATTTACGTCCACACCTATGAAACCTAGTATAGATGAGAGAGAGGACAAGAGGCAACTTCGACTACGAAATAGAAAGTTGAAAGAAGTTGGCTACAAGAAGAGCACAAAATGCAAATTTGTCGAGGATAATGTTAGTCCAACCTATTAAAACTAGACTCATCATTAAAACAAATTGGTATCAGACGAGAGTGATTCTGAAAATGATAAGAATTCGAGTGAAAAGGAGGTAGGTAGGTGAAGACATATGAGATGATGTTAGAAAACGTGGGGAATAGTGGCTGCAATATTGCAATTGTACTGAATGGATCCGTTAGATATGTGCGGATAATGAATGCGATTCTGTACGTGAAAACTCTGTGGTAGAGAATAAAAATGTCCAAATTTATTTTTCCAAAAGAAAAGAGTTGAACTTGTTTCAATCTTTTGAAATAAATAAACAAAAAATGTCTAATATTTACTTACTCACCAGATCAAATTTAATAAGTCTTCATTGGTATTTTTTTATCTCTATGTAGAGGTACTTGCCGAAAATATGGAACAATCTTTTGTTACAAGTGCTAGTTTTAAAATTATTACTTTGTATTTAATCTTTAACCATCTTCTGATAAGGCTGCAATGTATTATAAAGTGTTTAAAGCAGTAAATACTTTGAGCTGATTTAAAAAGTGCATTTTATGTCGCTGAAAGATGGGTCATTTTCAATCGCATAATATAAAATATGAAATGTGTGAATTTTAGACGAAAATAGCAACAACTTCCGTCACTGAAAGAGAATACCATAAAATATCATAAATAGCAACACAAAATCATACAACCTTAAATATTATTTATCTCTACTTAGGACCATGAATACATACTCATCCCTCATAATGCTGTTAAGAACCTTCCAGCACACATAGAGCACTTTGTGGTTCAAAATTTTATCTAAAGAGAACTCAGCATGGCATAACAAAGATAATCTATTTGTCAGTGAATTCAAATAGTCTGGATCAAAAATTTTGACTACATGAATTGAACTAAACAATTAGTACCTATTATTTCATGACAGTTTGAACCCAAAATAATGTGGTACTATTATCAGGTTTCCTATCAACTAGCTATAAACAATATGGTCATTCTAATTTGGGTAAGGAAACTGAGAGAATCGAAGAGAACGAAATGACCGACGATCTGGCTGTAGAAAGTGCAAAGGCTTTATTGTACTACTTCTGTGGAACTGAGGAATGACGAGTTATACAGGGTCATTTCATGGAGGAGGCTAATATGTAAAGAAGGAACAAGGAATATCCTTATGAAGGTTTGCATCAAAAGGTAAATACCCGGATTTGACTTAATATCCGGCAAAGCACTAGAAAAACTGCCACAAAAATGTATGAAACTTATAACGTTCATCTTCAATGCTACAGCACGAATAAACTACATTTAGGAAGTTATCCAAATCATTATGAATATACCCTGGAAAAAAAAACAGAAGTCTTCTTCTACGGGTCCATAAGCTTGCTACCTACGGCCTTCAAAGTTTTCGAAAAATTTTATGTCAAGAAACTAAGGACATATATAATAAAAATCTAAATATCAAAAATACTGCTCAGCATCCCTCGTTGCTGTATCAGAGGTCTTTGTCAAAGTATGGCATAGTGGACCTCTAGTCAAAGTAGGGAAAGTCTCGTCTATCATCACTTTCGGCCCAATCAGGGCGGGGATATAGCGAACTGCACCCTATACACTCAGACGTTCCTTAAGGAAGCATCCTGGAACCAACCTTATAACTTTTGCATAGCAGATTCACCACCGTAGCGATATTTGCTGATGATACGGCGTCTATGGTATCACATACTGATCCTGGATCAGCTTCTAGGAGCGTGCAGACTAATCTCAATAAGGTCCAGAATTGGCCCTTAACATGACATATTAAGGCCATTGAATCACACTCCATCCTTGCGGCATTTACCTTACTCTAAGAAACATACCTATCATTGAAAAACCTTTCCGTCAAGCAGATGATGCTACATATCTCGGCATGCATTGGGACCGTCGCCCCAAGTGTCGAGAAAACACATTTCTACCAAGTGTAAGCAACTTGATCTCAAATTAAGTCAAATATATTAGCTCATTGGCCACAAGCCTAAAGTATACTTGGGCAATAAGGAAACCATTCTTAAGTCCATTGGGACTTATGGAATTCAGTTATGGGATTCTAACTTCGATATTGCCTTCCTGCAGAGGTTCCAAAACAAGGTGCTGCATGCCACTACGTTCCTAATGAAATTATCCATTATAAAATAAATTCCTCTAGTATCTCTCCAATAAACCATTAGATTTAACGCTAAGTACTATGAAAGAGTAGCGATTAAGATGTGAAGCCTTCGTTGGCTCAGGGAGTCTAAGTAAGCTACAATGCTGAAATGATAGATTTCGTTATATTACAGGTTTACTGAATAACTAGCAACAAGGCTTCAAAATATAAATTGGAAGAGGTTGAACAAACCTCGAGAACGTCAGCAGCCAACATTTCTTATACCATAATTAGAAGAATTATAATTGTGTGTCAAAGCCTGAATTACGTTAATATTGGATATCGTCAGTTCTGTAGATATAGCTCAGGTAAAAACGATATTGGTGAAATAATATAAGTTAACTCTATATTCTATCGAAAACAGAAATCCGCAGCCCATCAAGAGCTAGCTGCGGATAAGAGTCATGAACCTAGTGAACACACACAGAGAAACGAAAATGTCATACATATGCTACGAAAAAGTAACTACATACCCTTCTAAAAAGTTTCACTATCGATATTAAGATACAAGACTGAGGAAATATAGGAATGGTAGTTCAGAGAAAACTTGAAGCATTAACACCCTATCGCAGCAAACCTTGTGGGCTACCTAAAGTTCAAAAAGCATGCATACACTTAGCTGTCAGAATTCGCCGATCAGTTACTAGCCATATATCTACTACAAATTACCCACTATTCAGCTCCTGCAAGGGATAAATATATCCTTCCTCATCATCTACTCAGAAGAAATGTTCAATTATATTAATTTTAAACTGGAAGAACAGTTTGTTAGCTTTCCTGTAAAAATCCTAAAAACGAATGTTGCATTGCAGTACTTATTGGAGAGTATCAAAAAGATTGGACTTTCCTAGAACGAACCGACATGCCACTAAAGAACATCGTGAGTTTCCATATTTAAATGGATGATAGGTTTTATGCGCATTTCTACATAGTACCAATGGATTTATACCTATTAGTTACTAGTGGCCAAGTTATATATGAAATGCGTCGAAACTCAGGCAATTCCCTCATCAACTTTGAACAGAATGTTTGGAAAAGTATATTAATGAGACCTTAATTGTTGGGCTGGTAATGCAAAAATATCATTAGGGATCCCCGCTTCATATAAGCTGGCCACGCAGAAGAAAAACGCACGTATATTGGATACCCACTCACACCGGCCTATATTATAACCAATCATTTCGTATCAATCAAGCAAAGTACCAGTCATACTTTCTCTAAACTGATAACTATATGTAAGTAGTTATCCTCATTTGTTAAAATAAAGACTGAGTTAAAGGATACCTCATGCGGAACGTTGGGTCCGGTGCCAAATGTCGGAATCTAAAATGAAAACAGAAAATTTTACAGAAGGAATCTGCTGCCATTCTATGACTCCTTAGTTATAGAATGCCCTGTATAACTAACTCTTTGTATAAACCCAGAAGAAGCAGGAAGTGTCCTATTAAAATGATTGAAGAGCATAACTCAAATAAGATAAAGGGGAGTAGCTACATGATAGTCGGGAGAGTTTTTATCAAGAAACATGTGAGTGTGTGAAGATTCATACGTAGAAGAAGCACATCAGCTTCTCCAAAATGGAATAAATAAACAGGAATAGAAAACACAATCATAGAAGGAATATCTTAAGAAATTAGCAAAACTGACCAATGAGGCAGCAAAAGTATTTGGTAAACCTATTTGACCTTTTTTTTCTTCTAACTGTATTCTAGTGACAAGAGAGCCCTATACGTTTTTTGGCATAGCTGAACCTGAACCCATCATTTACTATAAAGAGTAACCGATAGTTTTAGCTTTTACCTTAGCAACACCATTACATAATATATAATTACATCACTTTTCGTGTGAAGTCGCTTTACAATTCATTTTTCCGTTGGATCAACAATTATGAAAACCCTTAATTATCCGTTGAGTAAATGTAAATTTAATAATTACGATACGACAATCCACTAGTAAAGACGATCTTTTAACTGGATTAGTTTTCAGCGAACCCATGTTGTTTAGATGATATATTTTTGAGGAATGCAGCTAAAAGTCCACTTATAACTGATTCCATTTTCTTAGAACAAACCCTAATATAAATGATAATTACGCTTCTATACATCGTCCAAATATTTCATAAAAATAAATAAAGTATATCTTCCTCTAGATACGTCACTGTAAAAAGAAATAAGCTCCGGTAAAAGGGGACGATACGAACTTTTTACTTTTTTCCACCCGTTGAACATTAAAACGCGGCATTTAATTTCATCAGGGATCTAAGAAGAGATTTTTGATCATAAAAAGAACAGAAGAAACACTCGGCTACTTGTTTCACTGTCGTCACTCAGGGCCATTTTCGCATGGCGATGTTGGTTATCGAACGAGAACTACCCTTAGATATTTACAGGAAAGATTTTCAGTTGCATGCTATAAAAATCGTCTGCCTGGTAGCTTATAATTTCAGTTAGAGAAGTAATGAACCTATTTTGATTAAGAGAGAAAATTTAATTGCAATGTCCTTTTTGATAATTTGATCACATTAATTTAACCAACCATATGTTTCCTCATCAGCGGCGTGACTAGTTTTATTTACGCCCGGGGCAATTTTAAAGTTTGGCACCCCCCCCCCCCATTCCCCCCCCCCCCCCCCACCCCAACCCCCACATAACAAATAAACAAAAATTTTAAGTTAAAATCTGAAGCATAACTTTTTATTTGGGACCATTATCTGTAAAATAATGGGAACAAAACTGAACTTTCCTTGCTTTTTGGCCCGCCATTTGGTCAATAAAAATGTCGTAGTCCAAAGATTTTGCAATTTCGTACTTGATACTTGAAATTGCTAGATTATTTAACCTACCCTGTGACATGCTCGCGCTTTTAAAGTCTTTGATAAGAGCTAATTTAATAAATCAGCGCTCCCATGTTACTGAACTTACCCCTAGTGTCAAAACTAATCTTAATGAAGTGGCAATATTTGGGTAGCTGAAAACTAAATTGTACTCTTCAAAACAATTTAAAATGTCCCGGTGACTGATATTGCCCAAGTCTTGAATAAGGCCTGGGGCATGACATTTAAAATTTTCGATTTCCAAGCATAATTCAAAGGCATTCAAATCCCTAGAATACTTTAGAGCCAAGTCTGCAGATGATTTTTGTAAATATTGTCCTGTGCATTCTAATGTTGATTTTTCTCGTTAAAAATCCGAAATGTTCTGAGATGCTTTTTTTTTTTTATGGCTGTGGCACACACACTAAAGGTAGATCCTATGGCGCTCGACGAGCGGTGTGTGTGCGAAGATGTTGATTGACACGGTTCTTGAATATTTGTAGGTTGTAATTAGTGGGAAACAGATGTCCTGGAAGTGAGTTCCACAGTGATGCAGTGCGCCAGACAAAGGAGTTCTGGTAAAGCGATGTTCTAGGTGTTTCTAGTTGTACGACGAACTGGTGCGCTCCTGCCGTCTGTCGGGACTGTCTGACAGGAGTTGCCAGGGGCGGGATTATGCGGGCCAAATCCTGGGAACATCTGCCGTGAAAGTATCTGTAAAACAGAGACATCTCGGCCACATGTCTGCGATGTTCCAGACTATCCAGATTCCGGGTCAACTCGGATCGCCGACGAGACGCACAGCCCTCTTCTGAATGGAATCCAGCAGCTTTAGGGTATGCTTTGGTGCGGCACCCCAGATATGTGAACAATGTTCTAAGCACGGTCTTATTTGCGCTTTGTACAGCAAGAGCAACTGCTGCGGTGTATAGAGTTTTTTGTTGCGAAATAGCGCGTAGTGTACGTTACACTATTTGCAGATGACACCACATCCCTGACAACTAGTGAAGATATCAACGACGTTGTTCAAATAGTACTATCCCTAAAATCTTAAGCAGCTTTAACGTCATTAAATAATGATCCAAAAATATTGTCACGATCTGTGTTTCGTGACGCCACGCCTTGGTTGGCGTCCAGGTTATGTAGCTCAGATTAGGATCGATCTACGCCAGATGAGAAGAGATGATAAAGAAGACACTTTGATGAAAACAGTAACAATGGTTATTGGACAGAGACTTAATGAATTTACACTGTGCCCGATTACTAGAGAACGCATGTCTTTTCGATTACGGTATACCTTGAATTATTTATAGGTCTTGATCACTGTTTTGTAATAAAGCTTTTTAAGAGCTGTGTTGTATTTTATTTATGGTTAGCTTTGGCTTAATTCAGGTGACTATTTGAGCGTCTTATCGGCAGACTTGTTTGGCTTAGTTTCACTCAGAGTTTATACTGCACTTTAACTATTTGATAGAATCTATTTTAAAATTACTTTATTTTAAATTCTGACAGATCTATCTTAGATTCGACAACTTATTATTATTATACTACGTAGAAAAAAGCTTTAAATACAAAAGTTGTAGGGATCACCCTAAATCGCCAGAAAATGTTCTAACATATTATACAGGGATATCACAAAGTTGATAAAAACACAAATATAATCTTTAACGTTATTAACGTACTTTAAAACGTATATTAAAACAAAAATTAATAGATCCTTTTATTCTGAATTAAAAATTATATAATATGTTGACCTTTGTTTTAGCCGTTTTCGAAATATTTGTATTGTTTAATTAAATCGCAGTTATCATTTTTATTAAACAAATGAGTTATAATTAACATATTACTATAATTATAACAAATTAGTAATATATTTTATTTATTTTTATTAATCAAAATAGAACCAAAAAATTAACAATTTTTTTTTATAAAATAATTTATAAAAATTCAGGTGTTCAAGGTTATCGCCGTTATTTTCAATAGCTTTTAAAATTCAAATATTTCGAAAACGGCTAAACCAAACGTCAACATATTATATATTTTTGAATTCAGAATAAAAAGACCTATTAATTTTTGTTGTAATATACCCATTCCATTAAAAATTTGCCATTTTTGCCTCTTTTATCAACATTGCGATAGATATTCTAGAACATTTTCTGGCTATTTAGGATGATCCCTACAACTTTTGTATTTAAAGTTTTTTCCACCTCGTATAATAACCGCGCTAAACGCTGTCTAAATATAAGGAATGACCCTGTACATATATGCACTGTGAAAGTTAGTTTTAGCAAAGTTTACTAAATAAAATAGAAGTTCCCGCACTCTCGAAGCACGCAAAACCGGCTAGACCCCTCCCCCTTGTCCCGCTCGAGGGGCCAGCCTCCGCCGATGCATACGCATACACAGTTGTTCATGGTATTTGACGGTACAAAGTTTAAAGAATATGCAAGTATCTGCGGCACGCTTGCTCAATGCATCAAAGTTCCCACAGTGAGTGAGGCAACTTATATTTATTCTGTAAACTTTGGTTTTAGCTAGGAAAATAAGTTGCAGGTTAGAACCACCTGATTACCACGTGCATGTGCACCTTAGTGAATCAGGCGGAGCTGGAAAGTGGGAAACACAGTCTGTCGAACTGACGTTTTGCTTGAGTATTTTGTATAATAAAATTTGCTGATCGTTCAGACCGTTGCACGTTTAAGGTTGAATTGATCGCTGGCGTTGTTTATAATTTTTCTTTAATGTTTACATAATATTTTTCAAGTCCAAATTCAAACTTTGGGCAGTGTGATAATTAATTAGCAGTTTAAATGTCTTAGTAATTCATAATATCTCCTATTACTCTTTTATTTTATTTTCCAAGGTCCCTTTTGAGATTTAAGAACAGTTAATAGATATATGGTAAAGATAATGCTAGACTACCGCCTGTCCCGAATTTATACATTATACTATTTGCAGATGACACTACTGCTCTGACAATTGGTGAAGATCTGAACATTGTATAAATAGAGCGGTTCCTAAAGCTACTTTGTATTAAAACTACACTCTTAGGGGAAAACCACCTTTTTGTGCCACCAATTGCGTAGTTAGACTTGGCCCAATCAATATTTTCTGTAAATGGTTTTTTAAATGTATTATTACCATTTACTTTTTACATGGTTCAGCATTTTAGATAATTTTTTTTTATATTTAATAAATTCATGTTCATCTGGGATATTAGTAATTTCTCGAAATTCTTTTATTTGTTCATTAAGATAATATTCTCTTCGACCTTTCTCCATTTGTTTCCTGATCCTATTACAATTTTTTATCCATTTGTAATAAGTCTAATTATAATTATCATTATTCAATTATTTAATAATGACAATATAAATATATTTTTTAAAAAGCAAATTTTTAATAAAATTATTTTTTTTTACTAATAAATCAAAAATATTTTATGAATATTATCTTTATTCATACAAAAAAGATCTTAAAAATGGAGTGTTTAATAAACAAAGAAGTATATAGACAAAAATATCAAATTATTTAAAAACCATCAGAAAATTATGCATCTTGATATGTAATGAAAGCTCCAGGATCTTGTTTGATTAATAAATATGCAGAAGGTTATCCTCCAAAAAAGTATGTGCATCACCTTCATAAGCACACAACTGAAGTGAAACTTCTGAAAGAGATATTGGGAATTGTCTTTTTATTTTTTTAAGATTTTTTTTCTCAATTTTTGCCCCCGGTTTCGAAATTTTTTTTTGTATTTTTTTGTTGCTTTTTTAATTTTTTTTCTTCATAAAGCATTTTTTTCTTTTAATTTTTGCCATCCCCGACCTCGCAGCTCATCTCCTTCGCGTTTTTTTCGCCAAAAACCGCGTTTTTCTATTTTTTTTTATTCTTTTATTTTTTTACTTTCGTTTTATAATACTTTTATTAATTTCCCGAACAATTGTTTTTGTTTTTTTCAGTTTTTTCCCATTTATTTCGAAAATTTTTGGGTATACGGGGGGTGAGAGGTGGTGGGTATAATTTTCCCCCATTGATGACATGAGGTCATCGCTTATCAGATTTTCGATCCGAGGCTCCGTTGCAGAGATATCGGCAAAAATTGTTTTTCTCCCAAAATCCTCCCTTAATTTAGAGCCCCAATCCCTCCATATTGTTAAATGTAGCCCGCCATGAGGCTCACCTACCATACAAATTTCGACCCGGTAGCTCTTCCCGTTCCCCCGGAATTATATTATTATAACATGCTTCATTAAAGTGTTTCACTTTTATTTCAGTTTCATTTGATTTTAATTTTTTCGGACTTACCCTCGCTAAAGAAGTTCACTTCAAAAAGAGTTTATTCCAGATGTGAGTTTATTGATGAAATTGAACAATTAGCTATAAATAGAGCAAAAACATTAATTTTAATCTCTCATCATTTATTTCACTATAACTTTTATGAGAAATGGCTTGCATTAATAAATTTTAATTTTTAAAGTAAAAATTAAGATTATTTTGTAATTTATATAATTTCATATTTAGTGCATTATATTAAATATTATTTAATTTTATCAAAATAAATTTTAATTAATTTATCTTTCGAATAAAAGCTTATATTTATAATTTTAAAAATAGGTTAATTTAAGAGGAAAATGTTGTGAATTAATAAAAGAGTTTGAGAATAATAAAAGAAATGCAAAAGCCACTGGCTTTGGTATTTTTTAAGGAAAAGCTACTATAAAGCCACCATAATATTTTCCGTTAAGAGAGTCGCTGTTTATATACCCAAAGTAGCCTTAACATTTTGAGAACAATATAGAAAATATAAAAAAATGATTACGCTTGTGGACCACACACCTGAAGTGACTTCATCCACACAAAAGAAAAACGATCCACGCTCCATTCAAAAATCGATTCTCTCCTTCTGTCTTTGCCAACGCTATATCTTCCTCTCTTCTTTCGATCCCCTCGTCGCGTCGTATCACACATTTTGTAACGTTACATTTTCGTTGTTACAATTTCGTAACACGTTTATCAGGTACGGCGCCGTCGGCGCCTAAGCAAGTTTTACTTCAAGACCCTTTTTATACCCTTCAGCACTCTTTCCTTTGAATGTAAACTTTTTGAAGTAAACTTTCTTAAGGTGGAGAGTAAGCTGGTGAATGTGTTTATCAAATGTGCGGCGAGGCGAACGTTATGAAATGTGTGACTTGAAACGTTAAAAAATATTTATCGAATGTAGAGATATATACTGTGACCCGCAATTCTGGTCCGGCCCTTCTACAATTTTTATTAAGGGTAGTTTTGGTTACGTGTAAAAAATAAATCGTAATTAAAAACATTTTGTCATAAAGCCTTTTTGTCAGCCATCATTAACCCCAAGCCGGCCCCCTAAAAAATTAAATTAAATTAAATTAAATTAAAGTTCCTTTTGCGGGGATCGAACCGAAGCGAGCACCACTATAATGAGAGAGATCGTGTCACATACCAACGTGCTACCAAGCCTTCGATATCTTAGTTTAAAGCTTGTCGACAGGCGTGCGCTGCGCCCGTACCTAATACACTGTGCAGGCATGTAGACTATTCTCTGTTCCTCTTTTGTGCGAATGAAGTTTCACTTGTGGTGTGTGGGTCACAAGTACAATCAATTCTCTAAATGTCGCAATAATTATGCTCTAAACCTTTCAGAAGTACTTAAGAAACGACATGTATACTTGACAAGGCATACATCAAAACTGACGTATTACGTTGGGCTCAAAATAAAACTTTTACAAAGATAGAAAGAAGAATATGAAGAAAATAGTACCCTGTCCAAAATTACATCTTTCTGTTCAGTTTTTCTTCAATTACGCAATTTAGAAAAACGTTTCTACAACCCCAAAGTGTGGCAAGCACATCCAGGTTTGTGAAACACTGCTCGAGACATACAGCTTTTTAAATGACGAACGAAATAATAAAGTTACAGCAATCTAATAATATTAATGAATTCTTCTCCGCCAATGATAATGTCATGATTTGTCAGACTTTTAGAGTTTTATTTAAAAATTGAGTACATGCATATGACCATTAAATTCTAGAGTGACATATTTTCGCGGATATTTTCTCGAGTACTGTTTTTCCCTATATAAGTTTTGCAAACGTTATATGAAGTGAATTTCTCGATCCAATTTATGACCAATTTAGTTAATTGCCAGTTTAAAACAAAAAAGAACGAGGTTGCATTTTAGTAATAGTGATACATCATACCATTATGTTAGGTTTGCATACATTAAAATTTTGTTCCGCCAATGGTAACGTCATGATGTGTCGGACTTTTAGGGGGACCATGTCAACTCGTGGGGAACAAGCGTCAAGTGAGCGGTTAGCGACGAACGTTAAATAAACATTTAGCGTGTTAGAGTCCCCTTTTCTCCCAAACTAATGTCTTTACGTCACTCACTGTGCGTGTAGCATGGCACTGACCTATGACTCTTCCAGTTTCGGGCTTATAATGTAATTGAGATCGAAATGGGGATAAATGTAACGTTCCATAGCAAAAACACTTACGTTTTTGCGCCTATTTTCGGACCGATACCTCTTTTGGGTAAATTTTGTTCGATGCTAGATGGCAAGTGGAATAACGATACTTGATGTGGTGATTAATACTGATCAGGACTTAACGTCTGAAAATTAATTTAAGGTCAACATAAGTCCCTCATTTATTATATCGAAGGTGCTTCTGTGAACAAAATTTCATATGAACCTACGTTCCAAGTTGATTCGTTTGTAAGTAACGGTTTAAACAAATTAAGTATGACCCACCGAAAAATATATCTGGGATTAACGTGGGTTTAGAATCGGGAGGTTTCGACTCCTCGAAAACAATTAAAAATTTGCCCGTCGATTTTAGTTTAACTTAAGTTAACACTAGGGTTGCCAAGTTTTCCATGATCCAAGGGAGGACTTTTCCAGTGGCGGCTCGCGGCTTTGAAAAATGGTGAGGAGCTATCCACCCAACTGCTAATTTTTTTTAATAAATATTACCGTTGTTTTTTAGTTAAATCATAAAAAAATTATTATGTGCTTTATAAGCATACAACTGAAGTGAAACTTCTGAAAGATATATTAGGAATTGAGTTTTTTTAAAGCTTTTTTTCTCCATCTCCGACCTCATAGGTCAACTTCTTGGCCTTTTTTTCGCCGAAAGCCGCGTTTCTCTAACTTTTTTTTTAATATATTTTTTTCTTATTTCGTTTTATGATATTTTTATTAACTTTCCGAACCATATTTTACGTTTTTTTTTCAAGTTTTCCCATTTTTTCGAAAATGTTTGGGTACCCGGGAACGGTGGGGGTATAATTCCTTTCCCCACAGATGACCCCGTGAAACGGGGTTATGGAAACGGGGTCGACGCCTGTCAGATTTTCGATCCGAGGCTCCGTTAGAGAGATATCGACCAAAAACGGTTTTTCCCCAAAATACCCCTTAAATTAAGGCCTCGGTCCCTCCCGTATTGTCAAAGGTAGCCCCCCATTAGCCGCACCTAACATAAAAATTTGACCCCGTAGCTCTACCCGTTCTCCCGAATTTCATTATTTAAGTTTTTCCTTCTCCTCCCCCTCCTGGCTGAAGGGTGGAGGGGTTAATTTTTTCGGATTTATTACCCTCGCTAAAGAAGTTTCACTTCAAAAATAAAATATATACTTGTCGCCTGTACTTGCTTGAATAACAAAACATAGGTTAACTCGATGGTTAACTTTTAAAATGGAGATCAATTCGAGGAAAAACATGTTGGATTAGGCTTTCCAGACGTACTCCTTTTTTGGATACAATACCCCTTTTCTATATAAAATTTTAAAAATATCCTTTTTCTAAAAATCCAGAATTGATACCCAAAATACCCCATTTCAAATAGGGCGGATTTGTTAAATAAAAATTAATTTTAAACTCCGCTTCTGTGGAAGTCGAGCTTGGCGTTACATATGGCATGAGCACAAACTTAAGTTTAAAAAACATTTGTATCAAATTTGGGCGCGGTTGGGATTTTATGCCATTTTTTGTTTAGCGAAAACTGAAATTTCGAAAATACCCCTTTATTAAAATTTATAACTGGCATATAAGGCGCGAAATCTACCTAAACAACTAACCGAAACCGTCTAATATATAAACCCGAAGTGTAAGAGATCTACGTATATAATAGAGATACATCTACTCCATCGAATATTATTTGACGCCACTCAGAGGCCGCTGTACCAAATTTTAAATGGTACTATGGAACGACTATTTGAGCACGAAAATTTTTTTAGCAGTGGTAACATGGTTTGAGACTGATTTGCTATTTTATTATTATTTTTTATATTTTTTGCAATAATATTATAATAGTGAAAAAGGAGGACATTTCGGTGACAAGGTAGAAAGGAGGACTCAAAGTTTTAAAGAAGGACTGTCCTCCCGAAAGGAGGACACTTGGCAACCCTAGTTAGCACCGAGTGGTTTAGTCCAGTAACAAAGTTTTAAAAATCATGTATGGTATGGTCTATTTAATACGCAAAATTTACACATGTCCATTTGATGCGATAGTATTTTCAGAGATATTTTTTCGTTAAAATACTAGATTCAAAAAAATACATACGTAACGGCATTTATTTATTATCTCTCATGATAGTTTACGATATTTGACATAGCTTTCTTCTGCTTCAGTGGCGTGCGATCTGCATGGGGGCGCAGGCACCAATTCCTTGTTTTCCTAAGTATTGTATTTTAGTTTCTACATTGTTGATATTTATTTAAATTTCTGCTTTCAAAATAACTTATTTAATACTTGAGTCCGGAATACCTACCTCAAACAATTCGGAGATCATAAGAATCATCTAATGTACATTTTAATTCAATTATCTAATTGTGTTTCGGTATGTTATTTCTTTTTATTTTTTTCGTCTTTCGATGAGATTTCGTGTTTTCATTTATTAAGGGACAGGAACATATGATTTTAACAGTTACCGAACCTCGTAACGTAACCTGCTCGCGTATGATGATCCGTTTGGACAGCATCCCGAGCCTCAGCGCGTATCAAAATTTTACAGCGCACCGCTCGCAGCGAGCCGTCGGTTAACTAGCGAACCATCAAAGGATGTTACGAAGTAATGAAAGGCGCTGTTGTTACAGCCTCTGGACGGCAGCCCGAGCATTTCGTTGAATTTCCTTCCTTTAGTTGTGGTCAATCTGTCAAGAACGGGGGATCGTTATAAAAATGGAATGGACGAAGGAAAAACCGTTCGAATTTATAGAAAAATATCGAAAAAAAGAGTTGCTGCGGAACCTCAAGCACCCACAATATTTTAATAAAATTCTGATAAATGATGCATGGAAAAAATCAGCTGAAGCTATAAATATGTCCACTGAAGAATCCAAACATTGAAGTATCTTGTTTTATTATTTTAGGTCCCATTAGATTAATTAGAAGTTCAAAGTCGGTTGCCGACATTCTTGTGAAGTTTTTATAGCGTTCACTAACAGATTGAAGTTTTAAATCTAGTAACAGGCTATGTTCATTCCTTTTCAAAAGGTAATGAATGAATTTGCCACCAACACCTTTGTCTTTTTCCCTTCTTTTTTTTAAGCAAACTGTATTTAAATTAGGCCGCAGCAGCTCCTTCCATATTGTGAATTAGACCGGGTTCCCAGTGGAGTTCCGTATGCAAAATATGCAGACCGCATTCTGACTTCTGATATGTGCTGTACTGATCTTATACTTCGATATGAATGATGTTGCCAGTGAGTGTTGTGGTACGTTCTCTCTCCCCCTTCTCCTTCTCCATTGCTGTTAACATTGTTAGCATACTTCGAAAAAGTATTAATCATCATCATGGGACTATTAAAAACGATTATTTAAGGCTATATGTATACTTTTTTTCGGTTATAAATATAACACACCACAAGTCAGTAGGTACAATACGTTTAATTTTAATTAAAAAATCCTAGAAAAAAAATTATAGTTAATTTTAAAAACAGTGTTTTACTTTCTTAAAAATTTTGAGCCAATGGAAATATTTCAATTCTAATTTATACTACTGGAAAGTGAAATTAGCGTTCACGGCACCAATGGGTCATCTGGTCATCATTCAAATATATTTTTTTGGATTTTTTTTTGTTCAATCCGAAAATGACAATTTTTTCCAATAAGGAAAAAAATCACCCGAAGTGGCTTAATAAAAGCGGGACAAAATAGGCTTATCTGGACAATTTTCAAGCTGACGCGCATCTTGTGAGTGCGTGCGTGTGTTAAATGTGTGAGTATGTGTGCGTGTGAAGGCGCGTGACGTGGCGTTTGCGCGAGAGCGCGCATGGGTTTTTAAAGGAGATGAAAATGGGATAAAAGAGTTGTTTAATGAGAAATAAGGGCACATCAGCCCTTGAAAATATTTAATTTTTATATATATTTATATTAATTATATATATTCATATTAAATATAACAGTACCACTTAATACTTAAAATATATTATATGTGGACATGCATTTTACTGAAACAGTAGTATAAAAGCTTTACTATGTACGGTTAAGTCAGTCTATAAATATGGCTATAAATACCATGACTTGACACTTTCAAAGATAATTATGAAATAAAAAAAATTAAAATGAAATTACTCTAGTTGCCATCTGGGTCATCGGGGTCTTCCTCATTATGAGGCAATTCTGCATTAGAACACTATCCACTGCAGTGAGGACATCATTCCCGCGTACCGGCCGCAGCATCCACACGCATCTCCACATCCGGATTTTGCACGCACTCCTAATTAGGTTCAGTAGACTTGGCGGTGCAGCGAGCAGGTCGGAGCAGTGTGGCACAAACCGCGCTGCGTAGTCCAGTTTCCTCCAGTCATACTTCGTTGCGTTGTCAGCCAAGTCATCAGAGCAACAGCAAAGAACTACGGGAAAACGGTCAGAATAAAACAAACTGGACCCGCCTTCTGAAGCCTGCACTCGAATAGAGAGGGATAAGGGTGCTACAGGACCCCGGGGATGCAGATACCTTGACCAGTATAATAGCCCGACCTTTGCTATAGCTGCAACAGACATGGATATTCTTCCCCTGCTTGTCCAGCGCATAAAACCTACTCAGAAGTTGTGATTTTTCGATAAAGGGGCCTGTGGAAGACGCACAGAACATCGAATTGATACAGGAGCACCTTGACAATGTGAAGTCAGCCATTCTCTTTGCTCACGCCTTTCCCGGCTGTGATACAATGCCAGCAGTTTTTGGAAAAGGAAAGGCATCAACATTGAAAATTTTCCAGGACAACGAAGTTGGAGTTTTTAATAAGCCCGGAGCAGATTTGGAGAGGATCGTCTCCTGCGGTAAGAAATTGCTTCTTGCTTTATACAGAGGGGCGAAATATGCCACCCTAGATGACCTTCGCTACACCCTCGACAACAAGTGTAGCCGCCACGCAAAATCTAGATGCTGACTTGCAGCTGAAAACTTTGCCCCCTGCAGCTGCTCGACAACATTTATTGCGCGTGCACCTGCAGGTAATTTGAAGAAAAATAAAAGGGTAAAGCATTCTGCATTAGTAAAATATTAATTAGGTTGTTATTTTTTAAGTTCAAGAATGGCTTGGGACAGGAACAAAGCTGGACGCAACTAAGTACGGCTGGAGAAAACTGGACAACCCAGCGCGGCTTGTGCGCTTGCCCTGTCGAGTCTCTTGAGCTTGTGTCGTGGAAGTCCAGATGTAGAAATTTATGTGGATGCCGGTCCGAGGGGATTGAACACAGTAGTGGAGAGTGTTCATGCAGAATTGCTTCATAATGAAGAAGTCCCCGACGACCCAGATGGCGTTTAGAGTAATTTAATTATTTTTTATTTCATAATTATTTGTGAAATTGTCATGTCATGGTACTTCTAGCCATTCTGATCTAACTGTACATACATGCTTTTATACTACTGTTTCAGGAAAATGTATGTCCACATATCTTTTAAATATTAAGTGGTACTGCTATATTTAATATGAATATTTATACTGATTAAATATTTTCAAGGGCTGATGTGCCCTTATTTCTCTTTAAACAACTGAATTATCCCATTTTCATTTCCTTTAAAACCGCACGCGCACCTTCGCGCAAAGGTCAGTGCACGTGCCTTCACACGCACGCGGACATAAGACGCGCGTCAGCGTGAAAACTGATCAGATAAGCCCATTTTGCTCAGTTTTTTAGCCATTTCCGGATAATTTTTCCCGATTGGGAAAAATTATCATTTCCGGGTTGAAAAATTACTTTTTCTTAAAAAAAATACGTTTGAACCATGATCAGATGACCCCTTGGAGCCGTGAACGCCAATTTCACTTTCTAGTAGTTTACATTAAAATTGTAATATCTCCATTGGCTCTTGTAAATTTTCCAATGCGGGGATTTTTGGGGACTTTGTTTCCGATGATAAGGTACTGTCTTAAGAACCCAAATCAGTCGTCAGATGTTATGAATTATTTTTTCTGCGATACCACATTCCTCGGCAACCTAACGTTTCTAGTTTATGCCGGAGGTAAAATAGTGGGGGGGCAAACGGCAATCGCACCATGCGCGCGCGCGGCAACATGCTTTTTTATACAGACAAAGGTCTCAGATACACAAACCACACAACAGTTTGCGGTCTGCAGATTTTGCAAACCAGGAACCCATTGGAGCCTGCACTAAATTGGGAATTACAGGTTAATTACCCTGCAAATCTCAAAAACAAACTGACATTTATCGGCTCGCCAGAATAATCGCGTTACGAGGTTTGGTACGGTAGTGCGCTCGCGTCCTACGCCGACGACGTGCCCTTGGTTCGACGATGTTACGTTACGAGGATCGGTTACACGTGTGGACGCAGCTTTAGACAGGTTCAATCGAATCGACGCTCTCAGGTAACGGTTCACTGCAGACTATTAAAGCACATTTACTTGCTGCTTGGCGAATATGGTTTAGAGCAGAAGTTCGATTAACCGAGCTATGACGTTAGATACTCCATCATGCGCTTGGGTTCGTTATTTCAACTATGTTAAGTTGGCAACAATGTTTCGGAGGTGACGGTGTTGAAATTCGTTCCGGGCTTTCCTTTTACGCAAAAGACCTGACGGGTCGAGAGCTCTGCCTCCTTTGTGAAGCCTCTTCGAGGTGCCTTATGGACTGGTTGAAATAATTACGGTCATTATTTTATGGTAATTCTGTTACGTTAATGTATTTCGACTCTAACCAGTGCCAGTGTTATGGCGGCTGCCTTGGCGGCTGCCTACAAAAGTTTTTGTTAAGCAAAAAGATCCTCCCTCCACGTAGTAAGTCACAAAGCCTTCATGCTAGCTTCAGTGGTATTAATTGTATTTTCAAATCTTTCTAGAAGAATCTATGTTGCTGTTGCAATCATATTACGGATCCGTGGAGTTGACGATGATTGGTTTTGAAGAACTTTCTAGTTATTTGTTTTAGTCCACTGGCTATTACCAGGCAATATACCCTATAGATAGTTCCATAGGTAAGATGATAAACTAGTTAGGTTATGAGTATATCTTTTCAATTCAAGATATATATTTTTTGTTAAGACAAAAAAATTGTTTTTAGGGTCCTCTCCACGGGTACCGCTTTAGCACAGACATATCGCTTTCCCTTAATTGCTACCACTTGCGTCCTATGCCCTTGTTGGTTATCATCGGCTGGAAGTTGTGTACCAATGTTTGGAAAGGTCAGGTAATGATTTGAATTGCTTTGGAGATGCATGGACCGTAAATATACTAACACTGGTATTAGGTTGGGAATAATTTAGGATTAGAAATACCTACTTCATGATTTGTAATTAATATAATTTACCTATTTGTAAGGCTGTTTTGGAAAATTTAGATTTTCTACAGATTGAGTGATTAGTTATACATGTCTTATTTTATATCCTTGCGGCAGAATAAAATTCATGAATTTTAAACCCTGGTGTGCTATTTACCAACTAATCATAGTCAATAGTATATTACGTTTTTTTATTGCTTTATTCTTTATACATGTGATGTAAATTTTACTGTATAATTGTTTTTTATATCAAGGGATCTCATCCATGATAGGGAAAGAATAAAGTATTTATTTTAGTCTTATTGAAAAGCTCCCCCAAAAATTACTTTTCAGGATTTAACAACATTGTAAATTTTTCCTAGTTGAGTCTCAGTTTACTAGGTGGCGCCTAATAAGTATTCGGCTATTAAAGTGTACCGAAGAATCCACGAAGCTCTCCACTGTATTACTGGCTGCCGTTCGCATCCGTTGGTATGTTTGCTAAATGGTTTTAGGAAATGTTACCATAATTATAGAGCTGCTGCTCGTGGAGTATTCGCCATACATTAACGTGGTTGGTATTTCCCAATTCGTTTACTAGACCCATTGTACAATGCGTTTAGCAAACCAATTGGACAATTTCAAGATTTTGTTCGACCGCAATTAAAACATTTTCCTCATTTTCTGCTGTTTGAGCAGTTCTTGTCGCCTTACCTGGACCGTTCTTAGCCACTTGGCCGCCTTTGTGCATGCATCAAAATTACCGCCCTATTAATAAAGAAGTTAAATTTTTCCAACCAAAAATATTTTATTAAATATTGCATAACAGATAACAAAAATATAAAGATAAATGAAACTAAACGGCAAAACGCAAATATAACAAAATTTCTGCATTTTTCTTAAGCACTATTTATGATCATAAGTATATAATATTTTAGAAAAATATTTCTTAGAAAATTTTCTACCACAGCAGCAGCAGGATATTGTTTTTCTATTTGCTGGAGGTCGTTTTGAACCAATAATTCAATTATTAGATTTTTATAATGCCAGGCCAAGTGAACGGATCATTAACATCACAATTGTAAGTTTTAACAACAGTTTCCGATGTTTTTTATACGGTTGTGAATCAAGAAGTAATATTTGAATTTTCGCATGGCCCTCCGCTCGCTACCGCTCGCTACGGGGGCTCAAGAAAAGGAAACTAACCAGGTGCTAACCCAAACGTAACCCAAGACATACCCAAAATCAAGAAAAAAAACTGTTTGCTAACCAAAACTAACCCAAGACATACTCAAAATCATGAAAGAACTTTTTAGAAACATAACCGTAAAAAAATAAAAAAAAATATACGGGGTTTGAACCTGCGCCGCCACCGATACTTGCCGAATTGAGACCTAACCATCTAAACCTCTAGACCCGAGAATAACAACCGCAGAGAAGCGACAAAAGCCGTCGGCACCTTTGAAGTTGGAGAGCCAATTTCATTTTGTCATATGTGACAGATGACCGGTTTAATACATTGAGAGAAATGTAATGAAGGGAAAAGAAATGCTATACACCGATAAAACACGTACTTAATTAATTACATGTTTATTATTTACTTTCTTAGAAATGTATTATGAACAGGACCGTTCTTAGCCACTTGGCCGCCTTTGTGCATGCATCAAAATTACCGCCCTATTAATAAAGACGTTAAATTTTTCCAACCAAAAATATTTTATTAAATATTGCATAACAGATAACAAAAATATAAAAATAAATGAAACTAAACGGCAAAACGCAAATATAACAAAATTTCTGCATTTTTCTTAAGCACTATTTATGATCATAAGTATATAATATTTTAGAAAAATATTTCTTAGAAAATTTTCTACCACAGCAGCAGCAGGATATTGTTTTTCTATTTGCTGGAGGTCGTTTTGAACCAATAATTCAATTATTAGATTTTTGTAATGCCAGGCCAAGTGAACGGATCATTAACATCACAATTGTAAGTTTTAACAACAGTTTCCGATGTTTTTTATACGGTTATGAATCAAGATCTGCTGGTTTACTCACACTACAATCTGCAGGTTTACTCACAATGGGCTGCTTCTCCGAAATTTTTGGAATATCACCACTCTGACTCTGCGTCTGCGAAAATGATGAGGTTGATGCGTCTGGTTCCATTTTTAAGTATTTTTGCATAGATCCACTTAATTTTCTTTTGTTGGCTTCTTTTCCTGTATTGTAATTCTGAAAGTCGTTTAGTCTTTCTATCGGATTCGGACATCTGAAGCAACAATTAAGAAAAAAATCAAAAAGTACAAAAATAATTAACTTAAAACGGTAACTAGCCCGTCTGGTATACCTATCCTATATTTATAATTATATAAAATTATATCTAATAATGTAAATTTCTTACCTTTTGCAGTAAACTAAACCACCAAGGAAATAGTATCACTTGATCTAAAAAATCGAAATCGTAAAAATATCACTACTCTTAAACACATCAAATTCTATTTTGGGTGTTGTTGCGTTGCTGACTGCTGCGCTACTCTTTGCGGCCGTGCAACTTTTTCATTATTTCAATTTTTTTTTAATTGAATAATAAAAAATAACAACTTGTTTTGACTTTTAGCGCTATTAACAAAATTCGAAATTATACTAAAAAACGTGCGATTTTAATATACATAAAGAATAGCGTGAAGAAGATGCTTTGGCAGACGATGTCAGAATTGAAGCTGCAAATGCGGTCAACAGTTTATGCCGCAAAAATCGCGCCTAAAATTATGAACAAGAATATAGAGATGACCTTTCAAAGATGGATGACCCTGAAAAATTTTGAGTGTCTGAAAATATATGACATATGTATGAGTGGGTAAAATTGACATCTGGGCTGGTAAATATTGTTTAATTTCACTATTTTAAATAAACTGTTACTTTGACGAGTTTTGAATCGATAAAATTACAGTTTCCCATCCGCGATAGAATAAAGGATTTTTTTAAGGATTGTTTCTATAAAAAAAAAATTTTCAGATGAGTGCTTATTTTCTTTTAATTATAAAAAAAATTAGGTGTTTGGCTTCCCCCCCCCCCCCCCCCCCCCCCCCCCCCCAAATCGGCGGCCTTTGTGCACGCACAACCTGCACATCCCTAAGAACGGCCCTGCGCCTTACAATCAACAAAATTACCTTTTAGTTTTCTAGCTTCTGTTAAACGTCTATGAATGCTTACAAAGGTATTTGCACAAGGTAACTGACGGTCAGAAAATACATCTTCATAGAGACGCCTTGCTTCGTAAGAATTTCCATTCGCTTTTCCATATGTAAAATGAATACCTGGCCAATTCCTCAAGCGAATAATTCGCCATATTAAGTACTTATTTTGTAGAAACACCACGAATTCAATGGCTTTATGTCATTCCTTTATGCTTTAGTTTGGCAGGATATTTATGATGTTAACAAAAAATGGCAACTAGATTACTATTTTTTAATTGCGAGGATGGCTCATTATTGATTGATCGGTAAGAAAGCGACACTAGTTTTGCAGAAACCAGTGGCGTACAGTTTTTTTTTGCTAAACTTAAACACTTGCCGGCACCAATGCCACTGATATTGGTGATGATGATAGAAAACAATCTTCTACACGTAAATGTGACCTTTAATGATCCATTTGCGTGTATGAAACTAATCTCAATATCTCAACGGGTTTTCGATAATTGTAAAATAAACTATTAAAGACGGAAAAGTTTAAACACCCTATGTTATGAAAGTGAAGCATTTCCAGATCCATGTTTATATGAACTTTTTTAAATATTTTTCTATGCAGAATCTTAAATTTTCCTCACAACTTTCTGTAACACCCCATATAAATAATGGGTGCCTGCTAAAGAAAAACCAGCAACATTGCCGCATCTTGGCATATTCCTTAGATTCAATATGGAAATAAACTAAGCGATTTTTAAGATTTTAGCAACACTTAATAATAATCACAGAAAAGATAGTAAGAATGAATACTGCTTTTGTATCATTTTGTTTAAGTGGAATGACACTTTTCAATGTTGTGTGTCGGTATTGCTTGCTAGGTATTCATTCGACCAAGCATATAGAAAAAGACAAAATCCGCATGAAAACTTAGAAAACGGTTGAAAATCTCCTGCAATGCCTTGGCTTTTTATAGCGGCATTTAGCTCAATCACATTCCGGGCGTTTCGCAACTTTATCCATTGTCACAAATCGTGTTTGGAGCGGCCATGGCTCCGCAATTACCTAGGCATTTATTGGAGGAGTAGAAAACGACATTCGGACCACGAAACAACGGCAATAAACCGCTTTTTTATATACGTCCGGCTACTGGGAAGATTGGCTGGGTGACACATGGCCGGAGATACTAGTGCTAGTTGCCCCTTTTTATGTTATTGTAAGGTACATATCAAAATAAATTACTCTATGTTGCAGAATAGGAATATAATTGTAAATGCTTTATTCGGGAATCTCTCGTTTAAGAGCACATGAAATAGTAGGTGATTTATGCAGAGCGTTCCAGAATATCTGTATAATCTAGCGAGAGCGTAGGTATAGTTTAAGTGAAAGAAACACTCCATGTTATGTAACGTCTCTGGATATATCCTGGGATTTTTTGAGGTGAACACTTCTTTTGTTGCATTCAGCACACTTTTTCCTGGGTAGTGATTAAGACTGAGCCGTCATGCGCCACTATGTGACCCTCATTCAGGTAAAGTCAGTGTCTACTTCAGTCACGCAAGAGAAAGAAATAGTCTAGCGCATTCAGTACCATTCTTCCTGGGTAGGAAAGGAACCTGAGCCCTCACGCGCTACAAGTGACGCTCGCCTTGATTTTTCAAAATTTTGCTTTGATACACCACAATAATTGACGAAAAAATTAACCAGTTTTAAGGAAATTTTCTGGACAAGTACCTGTTGATGGTATGCCGAACCCTGTTGAAATTGGAGAATAGGAAAATAGCGAGGTTTTTTTTTGGGCATGTAGAATTTTGAATAAGGGTCAATTTGGGTCGTTCTAGCGCCGAAGAAGTCGCCAAGATCGAAAAAACTGAGACGACAGTTCGATTTCTATGAGAAAAAGTCTCCAATTTTTTTCTGTTTTGACAATGTTGGAAAGATGTACTTTTCAGAGAGATGTAAAAGCATCGATTTTTAGATTAAAACATTTTTTAATTTTTATTCTTTTTCGAAAAGTATTTTTTTTACAAAATAAAGTCGATTATTTGACGAGAATGAAATCAAAACGTTACTGGAAAAAAGTTGGGAAATGATAGATAATGGCTCTTATACAGCCTGAGCTAGTTGAATTTAAAACTTTCGCCATTTCGATTTTTGACACGACACGTCACCATAATTTTATTACTGGCAAACCGAATAATCTGGAGTTACCAAACCTTCGTATATTAAAGAAGAAGATATGAGCAAAACATACCAAAAAAAAAATCGCATCTATCAGATTGAAAATGCCGAATTGTTGATTATTTTTTTACTTTGGAAAATCTACTTTAAGCGTACGAGCCAGTCAACATATACCTATTTTCAAGAAATCAATCTCAGAGTCGTAAACCTTTCGTTAAAATATGTATCTCATTGAAAAGGGTTTGAAGCCGGAAAAATAGGCCAGGATCGGAAAATGTACATATTATTTGGTCATTGTTTATTTCATATGCGCTAACTTCCTCATTTTCATTAGCATATTTATAGGTTTTTGATATTTCGCGGCTGGTGCTACAGGTTCTTCCGCGAATATGGCTTGTTTGTCACCCCCAAAAAGTGATCCTCTGGTAATATCCTTCAAATTCTGTCTTGGCTCCGCTCTGTGACATCTTTTTATTTTCTCCCAGATTATACTCATCTCTTAACCTGGTACCACTCTGATGACGCAGGTTAAAACGCGCAACCTCCGCGAATTGCATGAACATAGTATTTCCACTCAGACCAATTATTTCCTGTATCCAATCACCGTTTGAAAAACTTTCTAAATTTTTAAAAACAATTCTGCAAAATGTGCTAAATTAAAAAGAGTACTATATAAAAGATTCCACAGACTTTAAAAATAAAATAAAAAACATAAACTTACCATCAGACTAACCCAAACTACATATTAATCTTCTTAGATATAAAATCGTTATACACAGATGTACCTGCCAATTTAGCAAAGGAAATTGTTACGAAAAAATGGAACAAAATAAAGCAATTTACTGATATAGCTCTAAATGACTTTTTGGAAGCAGTTCAACTTACCTGAAATTCTACTTACTTTTTATATGAAAAAAAAAATACTAGCAGATAGAAGGACGCGCAATGGGAGCATCAATCTCTAGCGTAATTGTCATGGAAGATCTGGAACAATCTGTACTAGACAACACACAATTCCAAATATTAGTTTTTTATAGGTACGTTGATGATTGCATAACAGCAATACCAAGAGATGAATGTCAAGAATGTTTAGATAATTTTAACAGTTACCATAATAAACGTCAATTCAAAATGGAAATAGAAACAAATAATCAAATTAGTTTTTTAGATTTAACCCTTCATAATAAAAAAATATTATTAAAACAGATTTTTTTATGGCTGTGGCATACAAACTAATAGGAGATCATATGGCACTCGACGAGCGGTGTGTGTGCGAAGATGTTGATTGGCCCGTTCTTGAATAGCTGTACGTTGTAATTAGGAGGACAAATATGTCCTGGGAAACAGTTTCACTACGCCAGACAAAGTAGTCCTCATAAAGCAATGTTCTAGGAATTTCCAGTTGTACGAAGAAGGGGGCCACTCCTGCCGACTGGCATTGCTGAGGGGCAGATGAGGCGAGCCAATTTCTGGCAACATCTGCTATGAAAATATCTGTAAAACAGGGAGCTCTCGACCACATGTCTGCGGTGTTCCAGACTATCCAGATCCCGAGTCAACTTCGAATCGCCGACGAGATGCATAGTTTTCTTCTGAATGGAATCCAGCAGCTTTAGGGTGTGCTTAGGTGCAATACCCCAAATGTGTAAGCAATATTCTAAACGTGTTCTTACTTGCGCAAGATCAGCTGCTGCGGCGCTGATTTTGCGATGTTAGCAACGTGGTCATGCCAGGACATATTGCTGTTGACCGAGACACCCGGTAGTCCGTTTGACGAGGATGAATCCTGCTATAATATATCAGGGTGCACCGTATTGGCTTTCTTGGTAAACGTGGCTGCTTGGGTTTTTGCTGCATTGAAATGGATCAAGTTTTTGTCGCCCCAAGTTCGAACTTTCTCCAGATCTTGATTAATTGTTGTAATCTGCTCCTGTCCGCGGTGATAAATCTCAGTCGCTAGTAAAGGTATTTCTGTTCTAAATTGGGGGACAAGAGTACAGTCATCTGCAAAACTGTAAACGGGATTTTTGATTTCGGTCAGCAGGTCATTAATATAGATGAGGAAGATACTTGGTGAAAGTCTTGCGCCCGGAGCCACGCCCGCATTAATGGTGAATGTGAGATGCTGGCAGTTCGAAGGACGGCAGTTTGTTGAGCAATCCATCATGTCAAACTCTGTCGAATGCCTTCGAAATATCCAACGTAAGATTGTCCGTAGTTCTCAATTGCCCTACTCCACATATAAGTGACATAGGCCAATATATCCTGTCGATTTCTCTTTGCGAAAGCCTTATTCGTTATCGCTAATTATTCTGTTAGTCTCGAGGTACTTGAGTAGTTGCTGATTGACTACACGTTCGACGACTTTGGAGATTATTGGTAGTAAGGCAATTGGGCGATAGTTTGAGGGTGTGGTTTTCTTGCGTTTTTTGGAACTCGAGCGACTTTCCCTTTTCGGTAAGACAGAGAAAAAAAACCTGGAAAATGGGTGTTAGTTCGTTGGTGTAGTTTTTTAACACGATGGAAGGTATTCCGTCCGGTCCTGATGCCTTTTCGCATCTGGTTCTTTGAGGATTTTACGAATATCAAACTTAGCTTCTACCGTGGTAGTGCTGATGTTGGATATGGTGGAGAGAGCCTTGCCTTGGAGGCTTTTAAGGTAAAGTGCGATGAAAACATTTCAATACACTAAGGAAACTTGGTCTTCAAGACATTTGAAACACAATTCTCAACATCCAATGTCCTCAAAAAAAAATCGCCAATTATCGGCCTCGCCGACCGTGTAATAAAGTTATCCGACCCTGAATATAGAGAAAATGCTATAAATAAAAAAAGGAGCGCTTAAATTTAACAACTATCCTATAAAGCAGATAGACACTATTTTTAAGAATCGCATTATTATTTTTTACAACAAGAACCCAATTAAATGTGAATCAAATAATAAAAACAGAAACTTTGTTTCTTTGCCATACATTTCAGGTCTATCGTAAAATGTCAGAAATATCTTTAAACATAATATTACAGTTGCGCACTAGGGATACAATATTTAAAAAAATAGTTTTAGCAAATTAAAATCAGGAATTTCGAAGAAAAAAAATAACGTAATTTACGAAGTCCCATGTAACGAAAGCGATGGCGTTTATATTGGTCAGACTAGTCAATACTTAAAAAACAGACTAAATGGTCACATATATGATACAAAAATTAAACCACACTAACAAGCCATTGACTGGAAAGAAAAACACTCTTTGATTTTCAAAAAACTAAATTTTTAAGAACAGAAACCCATACCAAGAAACGTGAACCATATGAAATGATAGCAATTCAGAAAAACCGAAACGCTATAAATTCAAAAACAGACACCAAAAATTTAAGTGAAATATATAGTATTGTTACGTTTTTCCGTGGGTTCTGACGAAATCACAACTTTTACTATTTTAAACTAATACTCTCTTTATTTTCACTCTACAATTATTAACACACAATAACTTTACAACTATTAGATCTTTACAATTCAGAACTCAATGATTAACTAACTAAACACGCGTTCTGCCTGCTATTTATATACAATCTAAAATCTATCGCCAATACTCCGGGAGAAGCGAGGCCTCTATATTATTCTCGACCAGGGCTGCACGCATCGGGAGAATTCCAAAGTTTCTGAATCTTCGCGGCCGGCGATGACTCTGTAATGGATAAGTATATACCCTGTATATCGACGGGATATTGTAACTATTAAATATTATTGTAACACATTTTATAAACTGCATACTGTTGCACAAATAGCAAAACACGCTGATCTGATTAGGGTGATATTTGGTAATGTAACGTGATTGGGTTTAATTAAGATGATTGATACCATTATTGTAAGACGAAACATTATACAATCAATATACATAGTTAAGTAAGCTCAAGACTATTATTGAGGTCTCGGATGAACGAACCTGACTCAACATATTAACTTAAGGAACCACACTATGGCAACCCATTGGTTGAGTTATTACAACTCATACGTAGACGTGACAAGACTAGTTCAGTTCTATAGGGTAGCACAAAAACATTCGAATGGTTGCTAGCCGTGACAGTATAAATCAGAGGTGAAAAAAAAATCTTGAGATTCTCATTTCAGAAATTGAAAAAAACAATAAATATAAATACCTGATATATATTAAAGCCACCAAAAAACCACACCAACAACTAATTTGAATCAACGAATTGAAACGCTAGAATTAGTATTAACCCCAGCTGACGACCGCCACTGCTTGACAGTAGAATATTTAAAATTTAAATTTAAATTAATAGGGTTTCGGACATTTTTTTTACTATGATATATTACAAAATTTAAATGATTCATTTTAACTTAAGCTCCTGGATCTGACTCCTCGTTCGATATGCTGCTTACGATTACGATTTGACAAACCGTAACAGAACAAAACGATCTGGGAGTCATGCTAACCTCATGAAACATATTAACTTCAACAAATCTCACGAACAAAAACTTGCAGCATCGCAAATTATATTATTAACTTACGCTTATTCAAGGTCTCTCCTAATCTCTACTATTCTGGTGGTTGTCTGTTGTTCCGGATGCCGGAACTTAACTATAGTAAGCGAAGTAGGTATTAATTTTATATAAAGGGTACTGTAAAAATATACCTAGTGCATTTAGGGTTTGTCGGACCTTCTTCCCTTAAGACGTCAATCTCAGTTGCTTCATCGACGTCAATTTCTTCTAT
>MU185624.1:63948-108185 GCA_016904865.1 Pissodes strobi | reverse complement strand
TGAGACTAAGTGAAGCTAACCGAAAATTGATTAGACGACTAACCAAAACTAACTAAATCTATTAAAATTGATTATAATGAATCGGAACCGACTCAAATAACTAAAATAAGTTGATACTAGGTGAAACTAACCGCGTTAGATCGAGGATTGAGAGACGAATCGAATGCAGTTTTTACAACCACCACTAATGTTATAAATTGTGAAAACGAACGAAACTTGAAGTAATATGCATTTATGTGGTATATTTTGGTAAACTAAACTTACGTAATCTGCTAAAAGTCATTTTTTACATTAGATTGTGTTAAGGGCAAGTGAGGGTGACTTTAAGTTTCTCATGACAGACTAGTCGTGTTTCATCTCGTTAGATCGAGGAATGTGAGACGAATCGAATGCAAATAGTCTTTTGTTTTTTACAACCACACTAACGTTATAAACTGTAAAAAAGAACGGAGTAATATGCATTTATTTGGTATATTTTGGTAAACTAAACTTACGTAATCTAACCTGGTCTCACCCAAACTTCTATCAACTCTTATTTTTCCACACAATTAAGAGTTTTCTCAGATCTCAAATTTAACAAGCGTTGCATTCTGCTTCGGCATTTTCAATGTCTCCCCCGGTTGCATCTTGGTGAAGGACTGTGAATTTTTGCATGCAAGACAAGAAAAGTGAATGAGTCTTGTCTTGCAATGAGTCTTGCAAGCCGGTCTTTCCTTACTAGTAAAGGCCTTCTCTTGCACGAGTCCTACAGTTTGTCAACCAGCTTAGGTAGGTATTTAATTATTGTCGTTTTATAAAATATAATGAGGCAATTCTAAAGATAACTTAGATGAGTTCACAAATTAATTAAGAGTGTTAGACAAGGCATTATTGTGCTTTTCTTATATAATTAGAATGAACGATTAGATGGCAAGTCTATAAAAACCAATTATTTTAATTATTTTGCAGCGCATTTTACTTAAAATGTAAAAATCTATAGGATGCTGTTATTATAAATATAAGCTTGATACACCATATACTTATGGATCTCATCCTCGCTACGAAGTAACTTCAAATCATGGTTCTAACCACCTGAAACAGCTCTTGTGCTTAACTTCTGTTTTAATCCTTTTAATAGGGAAAAATTTCACTTTGTCATGCTATTACATCTCATAAATCTCTACTGAGCATAGTGCCAAATTCACATACGTATCATATAATTTTATTAAATACTAATTCAATACATTTTTGCGCTGTTGATTTCTTTTGGCGCGAAAGCATATAATGCTCGAAGCTATCTACGCATGTAACCCGAATATTTAATGCTTATTCAAGCGAAAGTGAGCGTTTTCATTTACCACAAACCTATTATTTATTTCTTATTTTCCTCGCAAACGGCTGTAAGCCAGCACATTTTAGGCAACACTTGGGGGGCCACCGTTGCGTCGGTAAATTTTCGATCTAATTTACCGTTTGTGAGTAATAACAGTAAATTTGCAATTTTTCAAAATCTCGCTTTAATACACGATACATTCTTTCATTTTAATGAAATTTTCTGGACACGTAGCTTTTGACGGTCTTCCTTCCAGATTCCTGAAATTGGCGAGAGAAAAAAACTGATATGATAATTCGATAGAAAATTTCTGGGAGAAAAACATCGATTTCATGCTCAGAAAAATGTTTTTATTTTTATTCTCGAAAGGTAATTTTTGTATAGAAGCCCATTTTTTGACGTGTATCTACGTCAAGAGCTATATTAGAGGACACTTTAGAAATGATGGTACCATTTATACATGATGAGCTACTTGAATCTAAACTCTTCAGCATTTCGGGTTTTGACACGACACATCACCACTTATTATATTATTGCTGAAAAATCAAGTAATCTTGAATAACCACGCTTCCCTGCATTAAAGATAGGGAACATAAGAAGAACATAAGAAGAACATAACAAAAAATCGCGTCGATCAGATTCAAAATGCCAAAGTGATAATTTTTTGCTTTTAGTTTGAAAAATCTGATTTAAGCGTAGGTGCCACCTGACGCATAGAAAATAAATCTCGGAATCGTAAACCTCGTAATCTCTGCTATAAAAAAGGTCTGTAACGATTTTTCGTACGAAATTGTGAAATACGAAAATATCGAGGTTAAGTTGAACTATGCAGAAAATTGTGAAAAATGTCCAGTTTTCAATAATTTGGCAGTTTCAAGATAATTTTGTTTTTAATGCATGATGGGAAATTTGAAGGAATAGGTCTTCCAATATTTTAGCACGACATTTACGTTAAAATATGTATATTTATACATTTAATTGCCTGAAACTCATGGAAAACGGTTTGGAGTTGGAAAAATACGTCAAAATTGAAATATGTGGACAATTCTTGTGATTAAAGGCGGTTTCTGGCGAATTTATGGCAGATTTCATGGTAACATGTAACTTCAAACATATCAATGCGTACAGTTTTTATGGCAGGTAAATAGATTTAATTACGATTGGATAATAGGAAAAAAAATTTTCAAGCGGTAAGTAGGTGTTTCTACCGATTGTCATGGGTCTTAAGCACACACACCTTAGTCCTTTATTTTCAAAAGAAACCTCTAGCAAAACTAAATAAAAAGACAACGGGCTCAGTAATACACGCCAAGCTAAGAATTCTTGCCAGTCTTTTGCACACTCTTACTTATCTTATCTTATGGTGTAAAATCGGCCTGCGTCATTGTACGAAACAACCGCATCTAAGCATTAAGAAGAAGTGTATAACTACACATAAAATAAATACATTTTTTCATAATCATTTCATAACATTTAACGATACTTGAGCGTTACGTTGTATCATCTTCGCTAAAAACTTGTCTCGTTAAGTCCAATATATCCGTATCTTGGTAACTGTATCGAGAAGATAATTTTTGTAGAGATAGTTGTACCAACAATGGGATCCGTGGAACTTATGCCCTTGGTAATAAAGCTGCCAAGGGGTGGGTATATCGGCCCTTAGACAACTTGGAATATTTTAACAGGATACGATGGGCTTTTTCTATATTCCCAAAAATTTAATGTATTACAGATATTTTCAAAGTTAGTGGGCTCTAAATTAGATCCCCATAATTAATATAAATGTTGCTATGAGTTCTAAATAGGGGGTCAAAGGTAATGTTGCCTACCTTTCGTAGAAGAAGTTTCGAGTCAAGAGTAAAATAGGAAATTAGTATTTTGTCCTCCTTTTAGTGCTGAAGTGAACATATTAAAATACTTTAGCAACCCCTTAAATTTAATTTCGTTTACTTATGTCATAGTTGATGTTGGCACTTACCTTAGAACGAGTTCATACATGGTTATAGGCATAATTTGATAGGCTACGACGGGCCTCTCTTTATTCCAGAAAATTGAATGAATTACGGCAGATAAGTGTTGTGTTAGAGGGTCAGTTTTGTCTTAGCCGAGATTATTAAATCGCATATCTCAACTTAATTTATTGATAATCATATGTTTGATTACATGTTTTAATAATATAACATAATTCGATAGGATACGATTGCCACGTTCTTAATTTATTAAAAACATTTGGTTGCAGCCGACATATTCTATGTTTTGCTTTCGATTAAAGTTCTAATACCAGCGATGTTTACATAAACTGCTTAGCTGCTAGCTTTGACTTCAACTGGATTGTCAAACGATATATCTTAACACAACTATCTGGATCAATTCGAAAGACTGATAAAAAAAATGCTTTAGTTGATTATATAATACAACACGTTAAATTATTTAAAGAACCTTCTAAAATTCTGGGATTCAATACTTCTCAGACTTCGTTTCAGAAAGAGCTGTTCCAATCTTCCGTCATAACCCGAAACAATTTCCTCCAGCCAAGACATACGTTCCCATTTCGTGCATAATGCAGCGCGTCTTATCCCACATCTTGATTACTTCGTTTCTTCGGCCGAAACGAAGGCATCCGACGTTTGACAAGTGGCAAAGGCACGTGACCGAATTTGCTCTGTAAACTTTGTCGAAACGGCAATAATTGAATTCAACTGGGATGGCGAGGATGAAATAAAAGCGATGTTGCTAGCCTGAAGTAACTTAGTACGCCATAACTAGTGATTGATATAGTTTAATTAGAAAAATCACTTACCAGTATGAAATAATGCTTTAAATACGATCAACTAATCGAAAATGTCATATGTCTGCAATAGCCTGAATAAATCCATTGTGAAGACAGAGTTAAGAAAAGTGCTTAACCAAACTATATAAGTTTATTGAAATACTATCATAATATATTAATTCTAATATTTATGCGAATAGAACATACCTTTATTTAAAAACACAATACACGGCGGCAAGCATTCATGGAAGCAATAAAATATGGAATCTGGAAAAGGCGCTGTAAGCGTTTTCCTCAGTGGAAATTGATGGAAAGAATTCGAAGATGATGTGAGAAAGGCAGTTCAGACTACGTGATCTGCTTTCCCAAATCACTATAAAAATCTCGAGGAGATCGAAATATCAATCAAAGCGAATTTATTAGATAGGTGGGTAATCAAGTCGGGTAATATAGAATTTTATTAGACTTCGTACGGCAAGGGAAGAACTAAAGTATCTGAGCTTGCTCAATTAACGTGCAAAAATTAACTGGTTGATTTTGTAATTCAAACGCTTTCTCTCAATCTCGCTTTAATTAGAAAACATTTACTTTTTCAGGATATAAGAAGACAACATGCACGGGCAAATATACGTAAACATATTTTTTAATAAGACATAATATTCATTTGAAGTGAAACTGGAATTCGTAAACAAAATGTGTCCAATTTTAGTTTAAATTTAGTTAGGTAATATTTTCTAATAATTTTAGTTTCAATAGGTTGTCCAATAGCTTTATTTTTGTGGTAAGTTTCAAATGTGTAAAGCTATAAATTTTGGAGCGTACTGAAATGTGAATCTCTTCAAAGCGTTTCTTTGATCTTCAAGAATCAAGGTGATAATTATCCACTTTGCCTCCCCCATAGCTTACGTCTCTATTCTAACAAATTAGCCAATATTCGTATAATATGTAACCACACTACGGATAGATTAATCAACCATAACAATAATGTGGAGGCAATAAACGATAAATCCGCCGCGGCCCTGTCAACGCAAATAAACCAAGACAAATCGTTGGTAAAATATCTCTATTCCGAACAATCCTCATCAAATTCGGTAAATAAAATATGATCGTATTAAACAGATGACAGAAAACAGATTACCTTTAATTTCCGACCGTGATGACGTTTCAGATTTCGGGAACCGTGCGTGCCGTCTCTATTTTGAGGTTTGAGGAAATGATTCCGTTTTGTTAGACAATGAAAAATCTAGTGCCGGAAATTGCTAGGAAAACCGGAATATTTCGGCTTTAAGTGCGAAGTTCGCATTCCATTTTTCTTTCACTACTAAGGTGAGTTGCGTTTAAAATGCAACCATAAGTGGCTTCGCCACCTTAGAACCAGTAAAATGGACCTAGTGCCATTTTGCACACTGGACGCTGATCAACTGCTAATTACTTTTATTCCTTGAGTGAACTAATGGAGGTAAAGTTATGCTTGAATGGACTCTACGTATCCGATTAAAAAAGGGAAGGGAACTCCGGCTAATGACAAACTAAAGACAGCCTTCCGGGGATTATTTTAAAAAATCAAAATAGCTTTTACGTAATTACTATAAAAAGCATACAAGTAAAAGCGTATTAAAAATATAAGAAGTTTAAACAGCAGTATTAAAAACATATTATTTTTGACAGTAGAGAGCAACATTATATTGATTTTTTAATCTATCTCTCAATCAGTCAAACATCAACCTGTGATACATCATTGAAATGGAAATATTAAGAGGAATACAAATAATTTAATATACAGAGTTCAGTTTAAAATAAAAATTTGCAGTAATATCGGGAGAATATTGTACAATTATTTACGTCAAAAATTGCTATCTACATTCGAATAATTTGTCATCAGCGTTGAAGTTTGATTTTCAACAATTTTTATGGTTATAAAAGGTTCTGCTTTGAAACCTTTTCAAAATTCATTATAGCTGCTTTATTACTTTTATAATATCTCCAAATTTCTTAAAAATAGAGTCGTTTCGGAAAAAAATCCGCAGGATAGTACTTCCGTTTACACCCATAATGTTAGATCGATTATTGTTAAGTAACAGGTAAAAATTATGCAAAACATATCGGAAAAAAGAAAATTCTGCCCAAAAATAAAAAATTGTCGAAAGTGTAACGCTTTAGAATATTCACGAAAAATAAAAAAAATATATTTTCCGCAAAATTTAGATTTGGTCCCAACAACTATAACAGTTGTTTTCTATTTTGGCAAATAAGCGTACTTTACTCCTGGCGTTATTTTAGAAAAAGTTCATTTGCTTCTTTGCTAAAAATTATCTGATTTTAATATATTTGTGATATGCTTAGGGAATACATTTCTCAGAGAAATTGATAACAACAATTTATTCTTCTGACAAATCGCCAATAAAAGTCATATATTCGTATTTTTTGGACATGCAGGTTTGTAAAAACACCCACACAGGCAGAAAATGTCACATACTGAAATAGATATAAAAATAATTAAAAAAAAAACTATTACATGGTTAATATGTACAAAATATGTAAAATTAACTTCTTATGTCTCTTATTTTCAAAAAACCTCTTAGACACTAGAAAATATTAAAGTATTTTTATTAAAAATATAGTTAACACTAACAAAGTCATTAATAATTACTTAATTCAATCAAAACTAAGAATTTTGATATCTTGGTGTCGATACGGTATGTTTAATCGAGACCGAAGTTAATATCGCGGTCTCGCGAACCTACATTTTATATAGGAAGCTCTGTCCATGCAAGTTATCGGACCAAACGAGAATACCCTTTCAGTATTTGAAGTATTATTGTCAAAATATATTATCAAATTGTGGAAACGAGACCGTGTCCTACCCAATAATTTGTTATCCTCTTCCCGCTTATTATTATTAATGCATATCCCATTTAAGCATTCTTCGATTTTTTTATGTAAATTTCAATTCAAAACTCAGTCAGTCATTTTTTGCATTTTAAAAGTCGCAAAAAATTATCCAATCAGAAAATAAAGCAAACATATTGGCAGACAAAATCGCATTAAAACTTTCAGCTCGACTGGTTTGAAAAAAGGATAAAAAGGGGCGGAATACCACAAAATATGGCCCTTGCTGCAACAGTTTATACCTATCCGACTTCATAAAAAGGTAGAGACCAGTGGCAGAATAAAAAAAACTGTAAAGTGTAACAATTTATCTGAATACTCTATGCAAGTGATGTTAAATATAAAGTAATTTAATTGCTCCTTTTTTGATATAAATGAGAAACTCAACTTGTCTTGCTATTTTTACGGTACTTTTAAAAACAAGAATTACTATAAATCTAGGTTATTAGGATGGCATCTTTTCAATAGGTGCATCTAAGTTAGGAATAGAATATATAAGCTTGACTATTAATTAACTTTTCCAACTTGACCTACGTTAAAGGTGGCGCGCTTTTCTAGAACCTACACAAAATAACTACTACTAATATAGTTTTTTATATTCTACTGGTAAATGCAGTTGCCAGATAAATTGCATTTCAATTACTTCCTGATTTTGAATATTCAAGGTATTTGTATATAAAACTATAAAATTATTAATTTTATTTTTCGCAGTCGTGAATTTATACTTTTAAAATAAGGTGGTGATTAGTTCTTAGCCCTGAAATGGCTTGCTAAAATGGCCTTTAAAATGAGAAATAAACAATTTTCCAAATAACCGAGAGGTGATAGTTAATAACATAAAATTTGATGGCTGTACGCCGCCGTACGCCTCTGCAGAGTCGGGGAAAAGGGATCGGGTCGGATTTACAATTCAAATCCTGATAAACGGAAATTCTTATGATAGAACCATTAATATTTATTGCTGACTTAATGAACACCGCCGTCTCTCTGTTTGTAATAAATTTGTTATTACATGGATATTATCTCCCGCCCCGGCACGTTAATAAATTTGATTAAGAGCGGTGTAAGTAGCTGGAAAAATGCTGCTTTGCATGAGTGCCAATTAATTCCCTATAGAATGTAATGGCGTATAAAATAGGTCCCGAAATATATCCCTGATTCTTAGTGCCATAAATGACCGGCTAAATGATGGATGTAGGTACTAAGTTCTTCGAAACACCATAAATGGGCACAAGTACGGACTTTTAATTACTTTGCTATTTTTAACAAGAAATACATGCGGTTAATATTATTATTATTCATTTGGCAAAATCAAATATATATTTTATTGTATCTATTTATTATACACATACACTACTTAATACATTATATTATCTAAATCTACGGCCAATATTGTAAACTACTAGAAACATTGACGTTACTCATCATCCGTGTCCTAAGTTTAAACTTGAACTTGAAAATGTTATGTAAACATTCAGGCAAATTTATAAACAACGCGATTGAACAGTGCAGGCAATTATGAACCTTAAAGTCGCAATAGTTACTAGATTTTATTATATAAATAGTCAAGCGGACCATCAGCTCAGCAGGCTTTTATCTCTCACCCATTCCGCTCACCTACTGCAGTCCACAGGGGCGTAGTACGTGCTCTAAACATATTCAAATCTTCAGACCCAACTCGGTAAGTGCAGTTCACAGGAACGTATTTCTTGAGAGATACCTGCCTAAAAGATACTGAAGGAATCTACGATAGTTCTGCCAAAATTCTAAGTCAAATGACTTTTTAAGGTAAACAGTTATGGTGCCTGATAGTGCTGAGTAAAATTGAGATAAACCAAGAACCTTAAATCACTATCTCATGAAATATCCAAACCTAAACATAAATTCAAACACAACACCGCTCTTAAAGAAATGTATTATAATACAGGGACTAAGATCTATAAACAATTCTAACGATACCTCAACTAAGAGGACATGTGTGCTTTAGTAATCGGGTATAGTGTAAACTCATTAAGTCTCTGACCAGAAGACGTTGGTTTTGTTTTACCAAAGTGCCTTCTTTATTATCTCGTCTCACTTGACGTAGATCGATCTATAATCTGAGCTATATAGCCTGCACGCCAACCGAGGTGTGGCGTCATGGTTAAACCAGTCCTGACAATATCAATAAAAAATAAACATATTTTTGGAGTTTATATGCATATAATACAATAAAAAATATAATCTTTTACCTAATAATGCTAAGACTTACTCTATATTCAGTTCTGTTTCACTATCACCTTCAGCTATAATTAAGCTAATAACTCTGAACAACAAACCATTAACTTATATATTTTATTATTTATGCAAAGTTAGGTATTTTGTTAATTTGTGGTGCTGATTATGAAAATGGCCATGAAATAAAACAATTAGTTGCAGTTTTCAAGGACTTATTAAGTTTTTTCTTTAATTTTGAACTACATAATGGAAAATGCATATTTTATGTTTGAAAGTGACTAGGTATGCTGCCTTTTTGCTACTCGCTTGTAAACTGTTTCTATAGCATCTCTAACAAGAGTCCAAGAGTAGTCTGCTAGCATAGAAGGATTCCATTTTCCTTGGTACCTCTTCTCCATTGCTGGTATCTCCAGATGAAAACGTTCATCGTGCCCATCCCTTACAGCATCTCAGTTATCTGGAAAAGTGTCAAAAAGCGAATGTAGAAAAAGTGTCTTCAATGTCATATCGATACTAATTCTTTTATACGATGACAACATATTTGCGATAAGGGTAACGTAATTGTCAGCTCTATTGTTGCCTGGAAAATTAGTGAGCTCCAAACGAAAATCATCTTTTTCAATATCTTGAGAGCACTTTAACGCACTGAAATATGCGTCTTTTAACATATTTCGAATATGTGGTCCAACCTACCTTCTTTGACTGTTGCTTCACTTCGCCTTTGAAACATCTGAAGGTGGTACTGGAACGCCAAGCCATCTCTATTTAGTGTCCTCACAAATTTTTTATTAGACCCAATTAAATGTGTAAAATCGGCAGCAAAATCTTTTTAGAGTCTACCAGTGGCATATGTTGTACATCCTTGAATCCTGGTTCTAGTGACAATCAAGAGGGTCAGTCCTTTCTATTGTAATGAGGTGCTCTTGCTTGACTGTCCCACTCACACAAAAAATACCAACATTTTGTGTAACCTGACTGCAATCCCAATAAAAGTGCAACAACCTTTAAGTCGTCACAAATCTGTCAGTTATGTTCATTATATCATGTTCATACTATCATACGTTTCCTTCATGTGCCTTGCGTATGCAGTAGGAATAGACGGTAATATATTTTCAGCATACAAAAGCATAGCTTTAATGCTCAATATTGAATTGTCTATAAATGACCTCAGAATAGCACGGTTTATTCAAAATTACCATGACACCTTCAATGTTATTGCAGAACACAAAGTTATCTTTCATGTAGAAAAATGGCGTTAGTTGTTTTTGGCGTTTACGAAAAATAGATACTGCGACATTCTCTTCTAGTATATTCCATTGTTGCAATCTTGATCCCAGCAGTTCTGCGTTCCTTTTGGGAAATACAAGATCATTTAATTCTGCTTGGGTTATTTTATACCTATATACCTTATAGCATGGATCGGTTTTTACAATTTTACCCTTTTTTTCAGACTTGAAGCACATCTATTACAGCAGATATTCCACTAACTTTTGATGAAGCTTGTACAAATATTACTAAGTAATAAGTAAATATCGGAATACGGATTTATTACTTTGGGAAACACCGACGAAACTAATAATAGAAGTAAATTTTCGGTATGAGAATGATGATTTTTGAATAAAAAAAACCTACTACATTGGAAAATTAGACTTTTTACTGTCCAGTAGAGAGTAGAAAAAGTATTTTTGGGGTAATAATTAATTTGGTCGACAAACACTTTATGTGGCCGTCAATTTGGTTTAATGTTTTTAGTCGAAAATGACTTCCTTTGTTACTATCGCGGACATTCCGCCACGCAGACAAAAATAAATCGGTGCAATTTACGCTGCCGCGAGTAAACAGTCTATAAAGTAGATTTAACTGCGACCAAAACTGTCTCGATCGACTCAAAAACTTTCCTAATAAAATTACAACTTATCCGGCACAATTTGGCGTAATTGGTGTCGCCTTGCAAGACGAAAAGCCAGAAATTAAAGTTTTAAGTGAAGTCGCGCTTAGTTTCGTGTAGTTTGCCGGCGTAGAAACAACAACACGGCCGGAATTTTCTTGGCAAAACTTTCGGGTCTTACACGCAACATTATGATTTGTCACGGATCGGCTTCGGGAAGAAACCCTTAATTTGCGATTGGGTTTTGTTGTTGGAAAACTTCGGCCTAATTGTTTCTGTGCTGATTAACCAACATGCAATTCTATAGAGCAAGTATTGATTTACATACAATTGCTTAAACAAATTTAAAAAAGTCACGAACACTTTCAAGCACATTCTTAAGGAATGCTCTATTGTTTCTTTGAGTCACTCATTTTTTAATCTGTTCTAAATTCATACCTAGAAATTCAGTCTCTTCCTGTCTGTATGATATTTCTTTCCATATAAGAAATCTATTTTTAATTTAATTATGATCAATGAAAACGAAGTCTCAGTTTCTACAACATTTCGTACATTCTTTTTACACTATCTTGAAATCGAAGATTCGTTATATATTTGTATGATGAGGATCGCATATGTATAACTAAATGGATCCAACCTGATATAAAATTCAACATGGCATACATGGCTAATTAGAAAGGTTACCGTTCAACTTGGTCATGAATCCAATGATCATTAGTGCGATGCAATTCTAGAACCGACACAATATGACTACTCATTATCATCATCATATTTAGCGTTCCATAACTCTATTTCTGCATATGAGCCTCTATCAGTTGCTATATTTTAGTCTTATATCAATGATCGATCACTCCATAATGTAATGTAATGATACTACAATAATGTTACTTACATTTTATTAGTAGCGTTAAGTATTACATCTATTATTTTTGGTCTTGACTCACTTTGTGTTTACAGCAGCAGCGCTTTCACTGTTGAGAATTTTTATCCAATAATACAGCAATATATCGTCCTTGACGGTAAATTTTCGTTTAATTCAGATATTGTTTCGCGACTGCCTTTTCAGCTTCGCTCGGTTTTTCATAATTGCAAACCGTATATTGAAATTCGAATTGGAAATTTCTCCGTAATTTCTGCATGCATTCACCTGAGTCATCAGACCTGTTCTCAATATCAGTATAAATTTTACTTGGTTTTCAAAAAATAATTCTGACTCTGACTTTTTCCTTGGGATCCTGTAGGCAGGTTTGCTCTTAAATTTCCAGCATTTTATTTCTCCGTGGTTTTCATTTCTTGGCAAAGCTAATATTATTTGTAGTCTAATTAAGGGTAATAAGCGATTAGTTTTTAAGAATATTTGGTGCTAAGCAAGAATTTGTCAAGCGATCATTGGTTAGTGCACTTACATTAAAGGCCTAACATATTTATAATGCAGACCCCTATTCTATTTCTTTTCCCATCTAGTATCATGCAACAAACTCCAGAATTTTAGAACACTGTAATCATAAGTTTGTATTAATTGGGGAACTAAACCAAACGAATAAGACATTTCTTTGTCAATGCACTCAATCACGTATACGTGGGCTTCTTTGATCTGCATTCTCTCTTTCCATGTGAGTTACCTTGTCTCAAGCTGTATCACTACCTATAAAAAGCTGTGTACAGATCTGCATGTAGTATGTTTGAAACTTGTTACAAACTTGAATCAGCTGAACGCAGATCTGTATCGGCTCTGTATGTCTCCCTTGGAGACGGTAGACGTAGAGAATATGTACTAGCCCTATTCACGTCCATTGTCTAATGAAGCAGAGATTTCAAGATTTAGGAATCACATATATCAAAAGTTTTAATGCTTCCGATTCAGTTCGTCGAGTATTGCATACGATCTTGTGCAGTTCCGTTAGTATATAAATATTCTAAATTGTGCCCTATTTAAAGAAAAATCAAATTTGAATATACATGAAAAACTATCAACCTACTTTCATCATTTACAATTTCTATAAGGTATTTAAAATACTACTAGAACGCAAAATTTATCTTCATATGTATAATTCTATTCCTGTCCATAACATGGTTTCGCGAATGGTCACTCAGCTGTAACGAATATTTCTGTTATAGCCGAAAATATCGACAGCAGAACTCGGACTGATGTCATTTATACGGACATAACAAAGGCGTGTGACAGACTTGGCCGTGGTATTATACTACAAAAACTTGCTGCTTTTGGTCTTTCCGATCGTTTCAGTGACTAACTTAGGTCATATCACACTGATCGAGATCAATATGTTAGTTAAATGATTTAAGTCTTAAGATATGTTGCTATATCGAAAGTAAACCTTATGCCATTAATATTTAACGTGTTACGATCCCACTTAAGGCCACTATTATTTGACGCCTTCATGAATATCATTGGTAATATAATAGATGTTAATTATTTAGTACATGCCGATGGTCTGAAAATCTATATATTAGTAAAGTCAACAGCACGGGTAATAAGTTTCGAAAAGAATGCGATAAAAAAATTTGATTTCACTCAGCCCCAATCAAAACAGTTAAAAACAAAACTACTGCTATTGACGGCCTTCGCCGCCACCTGTTTTTGTAGGGTTTTTCCCCTCTGCCGCTCAGCCGTCGAACTGCATCAGCGGCAAGTCCGACTGTAATAAATGTTGCAGACTATGAGAGACTCTAGTCAAATATAAACCATGTTATTGAGTAGTACCGAAAATGATTTAAGTGTATTTTATCGATCTAGGAGTTAAATCGCATCATATATTTTCTTTTAAAGTTATAAGTTCAGTTAGTCGTATGTTATATAGAGCCGATAGTATTAAGTCCATATCGATAAAACAGAAACCGCGGAAAGATGACGTCTCAAATATTTGTATTATAAAATTCATGGAGTATATCCAGCTATTGGGATAAGTCTCTAGACACTCATTTCTCATAATTTTAATAGCATTAACTGTCAAGATTTACTACACAAATTTAAATTTGATATTTCTTGTGAATCATCCAGGTACATGATTCATTTTGTCCCGGTACTACTGGTACCAACATTTAAAAAAGCTTACCTGCATATAATATGAATAGGTAAATGTTTTTTTAAGTTGTTAAAAGCTTTGTAACAATCATTTGGATATGCTCGTTCCAATGTCAGTAATTTTGAATTTTCTGTAACAATTCGCGGTTAAATATCCAAAAACAATTAATTTATTTTCTTACATTCGCAAACTTCAATATAATCTAGCACACCATTGGAATTATTTTAATGTAATTGATTTGTCTATGCCACTGGACTGCAGGCATACAGTTTTTGTAATCCCCAAATATGGGTGCCGGAATCTTGAATTTAATATGAAAAGTTGGCGATGTAGATAGGCAACTAGCAATGCATCTATTAATTTTACAGCCTTTCTTTAGTTTGTGACATAACTAGGTGCTTTGTTTTGACAGTTACATAATTCAGAATGTTTTGTGAAGGAGATTTGATCGAGTTTTTCGCGGAATTTTCTAATTAGGAAGTGAATTCATGATTACTTAGTTGGTGGTATTTGAGTTGACCTCGTATCGACTCGGGTTTTGTAGGTTGATCTCGTGTCATCCTGCGGAAGTTAGTTTTTATGAGTCTTGGTGAATAAAACCTATTGTTGCTGAAGCAGGAGTCCCTTTTTGAATAGACCTTCAGGCCTAAAAGGTGTAAAGACGGTGACGGCGGCGTCAAAATGTTTTGTTAATTTCCCTGGAAATTGATAGCAGCTAGGCTGGATATAATAGTTTTTGACTCCAATTGCATTTTAGTATGGATTAGCCGACACTGAGGGAGAGCCGAACATCAGGTAATTAATTGAGTGATGGCGAGTTTTTTTTAGCAGCACGAGGACGCCATTTTGAGACGTCTTATGTTCGTTTTTTATTTCAGGCTCTTAATTTTACTTTGAAATTTACTCTTAATTCTACCTACCTAACTTTACTCTAATTGTAACTCCAACTCTGATGGGATCCTGAATTTGAACTGGTTCGAGTGATAGTACTAAATTTCAATTCATATGGGCAAATGAGGAGACTATAGGAGAGGATCGGGAGATTCCAGGACGCAGTTCCATTCCAATCGTAGCCTGGTGGGTAGCAATGTACTTGTTGATTGGGAAGTGGAGATTAAATGGTCGGGATGACTCCGTGGTTATGAAGCCACTTTGCTGAAGAAGCGTTTTGGAGCCCTGAGCATTCTCGTCGGGAATAAGATAAGTGATCCTTTTTACCTTTTAGAAATGTTTGCACAATTCCTCATTATTTCATCTTTTTAAACTGAAAAACCAACATTTCAAAATTTAATTTTAAGTATCTTTACCGTATCTCTCTCTTACATTTATCTTATCTTTGATTTATCTTGTACATTTACCTTATTGTACAGTTACCTTACCGTATCTCAACACGAGATTAGATATTCTTAACTTTAAGCCTCGCATCTTGGATTTTGATCTTATCAATCAAATCTTGTACATTTATCATATTGTAAATTTATCCTACCATATCTCAAAACGAGATTATATATTTTTAATTTTAAGCTTCGTAACATTCTTGTACATTTATCTGATTGTAAATCTATCTTACCGTATCTCAACACGAGATTATATACCTATCTTTAGCTGTATGCTTCATAACTTTGATTTTGATCTGATCAACCAAAATAATTATCTTTAGTGAGTACCTACTATGTATCACAGAGATTGAATACTCAGGTACATACTCAGTATTAATCTTGGAATTTCCATTTGTAAATTTTTGTAAACTATTATTTCTTAATTATCTTTACCCTAGTTACTACATAACAAGTAGTGATATTATTTGGCTATATTTAAATTATTTCAAGGCTAAGCCTTAAAATTGATATAAATTGTATTTCTCTCAGGGACGTCTGATAGATTCTACAATTATCTCCCGATTTTGACAGATTTTCTAAATATCATAGGTAATCGAAATTCTTGATAAGTATTGCTTATTTTATCTTACCTATACTTACAGATTGTTAACTATTGATAAAACATTTTGATTATAATAATTACTTTGGGATTATGTAATGAAATATTTTGATTTATTAATGGGCTGATCGTAACTTATGGGCTATTCGCTTATCAGAACCATTAATTTTAATTAGGGTCGTAAAGAAAATTTCATATATTGTAATCTAGGATCAGTCTTTTTAAGTATTGCTTATTCTATCTTACCTATGTCAAGCGTAATTGGTGGTTGGAATTAAGATGTAATTTTTAAAAGATACTCAGTAGAGAAAGATTATTATTAAAATTTTTGAGGGAAAGCATATCTTTTATTTCTTGCGTTTACTTTCCTTACATTGATGTCTTATTATGGATAATGTAATCTGACAATGTATCGTATCTTTTCTTATCTTTCTGTCTACTTTAGATCTGGCGCCCACATTTAATTGAATTTTCAGAATTCGAACTCACACCCCTAGTGCCACCGCAATAAGACGTATCTGAGCAGCGACAGGGTAACTCAAGGAACGTTTAACTCTTACTTTTATTTATTCAAATAATTTCAATTAAAATCGAAATAAAAATAAAAAAAATTGAAAAATAAAAGAGAAGGGTGGAAATGTTATAGGTTATAGGTAAGTTGCTTTGGTTTCCTATAATCTTGTTTTAATTTTAATTCTTTTCCGTAATTGGGTTGTTACCTATGGACTCCAGTAAAATTTATTTTAGTACAATTAATTGTTTTATATTTATTTAAAAAATATACAAAATTAATATTCCTTTCCAATTTATCTAATTATCTCATGCAAGATTTCACTTCGAATATGGGCATAACGTATTAGAACAGTCGTCACAACTATATGTGCGAAAGATTTTTTTATCACTCTTTGCACCATCAGTACAAATTACAAATTTCCCGTCTTCATAATTATCTATCACGCAATCATCTTTATAATAGGATGTAATATATGGTTTCAGACTGGCCCGATATAATTCCAAAATCGCTAAATTATTCGTAACAACTTTCTATATTATACTGAACAGATAACCTGTTTCAGATCAATCAATTAATGGCTTTGGAAATATTTATACCTTAAAAACAATATATTGACTGTTGCTATCGATCGACCTTTCAAAGAATTATATTGAGAACAAGAATTAAACTACCAATAGAATCTTAGTGACTACCTGAACTAACAGTATTTTTATGTATGTATGACTCACACCCGATACGAGGTGATTGATATAACGCTGGTAACGCTGTAACCACTCAATTAGAAGTCGAGTATGATAGAGTGGTCCAGGATCAGAAAGTATTCGAGGACCGAAGTAACAAAAGTATGTGGCGCCTATAACGTGATCAGATCTCGTGGTGGAGTGAGTTTTTAAAGCAATAACAAAATGAGACCGTTACCTGAAAATTAGAACGGTTTTCTTTAAGGGCCATCTAAGTTTCGGGAAATTTCAGCTAGGGAACAATGTTAAATAACAGAACTTGTAGATACTCAGGTCTGGTCCACAACTATCTAGTACCGAATCCATACTACAGATATTTATATCTACTGAAATAGTGAGGTCCCCTTGAAGGCTATCCAGAAATGCAAGATGGCGTTAGCATATGCGCGGTGTAGAGATACCTAGCAAAAGGAAATGTGGCGAAGTTAAGGTAGGCACCGGGACATAGTGAGACAAAGGGTAATAAGGCTTGCTAAGAAAAGCCCTACTTGAACTTGTGCAGGTGTCAAGTACCCGAAGGCTTAAATAAATGGGTCTGGACAATCAGAAATAACTTGGCTATTGTCAAAAAGTCAACAAACATTGGAGACCTTGTCAAAGCTCTAAGGAGTCACTGCAGATTCAGTACATCTTCACTCCATAGGAATTGAAGAAAGTTCGCTCTTCAGGGCAGATTGACATGATTGAATTTCTGCATTAGGAAAGCGTAAGATTATTTTACTAATAAATCAAAAAGTAGTCAAGAGTAAATGTAAATGGTCCGGGATTAGTAAAAAGAGCCCTTCAGGCGTAATCGATAGGTTTCGATCTCACAACTTTCCCTAGTTCTATTTGCCTACCTGCATGCACTTTTTGAAGTGCCGAATATGCTATAAAATACTTACAAACGTATACAAATATAAAACTATTTATTTACGTATTTAGCCATTTCATTTCACAAACTGGTACATTATTATTATCAAATCCATGAAGTTTATCTTCTTAAATATCTCCGATCTCACGTCGCGGCGTACGCCAGGCTCTCGTGGCTGGATATTCCCTGAATTTTTCCCTTTTAATGAAATATTCAAAAGCCACTCAGCTGACTTCGTCGGTAAATCATAAGAAGCCCCGTTTTTGCGTACTTTTCCGGATGGCGGAATACGGACGGGTCGCTCATGTCACAACAACTAATCAGCTTTTTAAAAAGGGGGAATCTCGACATGACAGTGTTGTCGGGTTTTGAAAAAGTTACTTTTCCGTAGGCAGCGTGTGTAGTTTTTCAAAACATTTAGGTTAACAAAAAACAGTAAATACCTACGTCATGTTATAACTGCATCTTGTACAGTTTTACTTACTCAGAATGCGCCCGCCCGACTTGAACATATTAGGGAAATTTGAGGAACAAGGTGTGATATGTAAAGCAAACCACAAATTTGTAATACACCTACTTTATTAATTGGAGAGAAAACGTGCCATACTCAGCCTGGAATTCACGAGGGAAAAGAGCGCAGAGAAAACCTCAATCGCAATTCCAAAAACCGAACCATGATGCGCAACATTTATTAGTATTATAAAAATTAAATTACTACTCATCAGAAGGGTTGGGACCAACACATACCACTATTTTTGAGGGCCTATAGATCAGCAGTCCATGACACGACAGGATTAACACCAACCATGGTTTTCTTTAGAAGAGAACTCCGTTTACCCTGTGACCTATTATTCGGAACGCCAGACAACCAGGATATGGAAATTCAAGACTACGCGGACTCCCTTAAGGAAAAGTTGCTATACATCCATGAATTAGTCAGAGAAAACACGGAGAAAGCCAGTGACCGAATGAAGACACGATATGATCTCAAAGCTAATTCAATGGGATTTCAGATGAACGATAAAGTCTGGTTATGTAATTCGCAGAGGAAGAAAGGAAGATCTCCCAAGCCAACGCCAGTATAGGAAAGGCCCTATACAATCATCAAAAGAATTAATGACGTAGTCTATAGAATTCAACGTAGCCCCAGAAGCAAACTGAAGGTTGTCCATCTCGACAGGCTGAAAGCATATGGCGGTATTGAAGTAGCTGATCGGGGCGATCAGGTTTAAGAGAGAGGCATTGTCATGGCTAGCAACAATCCGAATGTTTTTGTGCTAACCTATAGAACTAGCCTTGTCGCGTCTATGTATGAGTCATCGCCGGCCGCGAAGATTCAGGAACTGCGGAATTCCCCCGATGTCCTGGTCGAGAATGATATAGAGTGGCCTTGCATATTCCAGAGTATTCGTGATAGACTTTAGATTGTATATAAATAGCAGGCAGAAAGCGTGTTGAGTTAGTTAATAATTGAGTGTTGAATTGTAAAGAGCAATTAGTTGTAAAGTTATAAAAGTAGTTTAGTGTGTTTAATAATTGTATACAAAGATAACGAATAAGAAGAGTATTAGTTTAAAATAGTAAAAGTTGTAATTTCATCAGCACCCACGGGAAAAATGTAACAATATTATTTTTATACGATCGTGCCTAAAGTAAATTTTTTTTTTAAATTTTGGGTGCATAATGCAGCACTTTGTTGTAGTGAGAAAGATTACTTCTTTATGCTGTTTTTGTTTTAAAGTAATACTAAATTTTAATTACATTTTACATAAATATGCAACAAAATGTATTTATATTGGTGCTTTGGGGCTGTGTAGTTAAATAGCTATTATAAATCTCTAACTATCTCTTCTATTTCGATGCTGCAAATAAAGATGCCTTTGGTAAATGGAATTTTGGCTATCAATTTTTCGCCTTCATCTTTTATATCATCAATGGCCTTTCTCTGCAACTTGTCTGCAACTGTCACCATCAAAAATGATATTACTGGAAAATACATTCGACTTTTTCAGGCGAAATCCGAAATCAAAATGACCATAAAAATTAAATTACTGTCCCCGTGCCAAAATTTGTCGTTCTACACTTGTGACAATACTACAATACATTTAACACTGAAGAGTTTGGTATTAGTTAGCCAGACATCGACCGCCAGCAGGTACTGAGGTCCCTTGTTTGCGGGAGGCTACTCAGCTAATCGTTAAAATGTGAGCCAATATCTCTAGAATGATTCATTATTATGTATAGCTAGGATATTCGCCCGTTAGGGGAGGAAAATTTTAGTAGATTCACCAAGTCCCTTGCTTACATTACAATCTCAGTCATACTAAAACTGAAATCCCAGCACGAAAAGACAGAAAATAATTTGTTTTGTTGTGCATAGCATAAAACGATTTCAATAAACACATACACATGTTATACCATCGAATAGAAACTATCCATAAAAATAACAGCAATACTTGTACACATCCTGCTTATAACAATATTATAAATTAGCATCTTACATCATAAAAAAACCATTCACAAAATAAACTGTTCACTGCGCAATTTTCAGGTTGTCTGTCTCCGCTCTCGAACGATACGACTTAGGATCCTTTAGAAGAAACCTCGTAAAACCCGGCTTCAATTTATGATTTGTTTTTCTTTTCTTTTTCTATACATACCTATATATAGGGTATACCAAAACCGAATGTATAAAGTCTAAGGAAAGAATATTTTAAATAAGCGGTTTTCCTCAATAGATGAAAATAAGACACTATGTGGGAGGGGTAAAGTTATTGGTCAGTTCGACTTCTGCCACAATGCAGGTAGTGCTTTAACTTTCCATATCATGTTGCATGAGTGAAAGTAGTGTTTTGGGAAAAATGACAAAAATTTATAAAATATTTCCTTAGTTGCCTATCATTTCCAGACATTTTTCAAATCCAAGATTTTAGCTGTAATAAGAGATGGAGAGAAAACTAAAATTAAAGTTTAGTGTGACATATCTGCAAATGTAAAAGAGCTTGGAGGAGGATCTGATATAGGAAGTTCTATTCCCGGAGACTTCTTGTCGCAACAGCTATAAGGAGAATTCTTGTCACAACAGCCATAATCAAAAAAATTTCTACTTTTCTATTACGTGTCTAAGACTAGTATGTTTATCTTGTGGCATTATCCTGTGAACACTGAAAAAATTGATATCTTTTATCAACATTTTTAATTCGCCAAATTAAATAAAATATTATGACCATATTTCAAAAACTCATATATGGTTTCAGTAGTATCGCCGCAAAACAAAAAGAAACTCTGGCAATGGGGCCCCGACCTTAACTAACTGTTTATTACCCCTCTTGCTTAGAAGCATTATTTATGCATATTTATGTAAAACGCATTTTTAGTAGCGGGTTTAAACGAGCGTTTAATTGCCTTAATTAAAACGGTAAGTATTAAAAGGGAAAAAAGCATCACTGAAGAAGACATTATGCTGAAAAGGGCACTTTTAGGCTTCATAAAAATTCCACGCAGTTCACGGATGGTTAAGAGAAGGGTGACAGTCATTGAAGGATACATCATTTTATTTGGGAAAAAATCAGGACTATGGCGAATATTTTAAATGACGGCTTCGATGATATAATATTTTTGAAAATATGAACTCCATATATGGTTAACACAACACATCTTGTATTTTTAAAGTATTACTACTTCTGTGTTACACGTGCTGAGTAGAAAATCATATGAATGGTTTGTTCTTAGAGACGGCTGTCCAATATATTTACGTTCTAGACAAGACAATATTTTATCTTCCAAATTGTTAATAAAACTCATTTCCCATCTGGTGCCAGACAAATGATTTACTTTACTCTCCTAAGCAGTTAAAATACATCACATTCGGCCTTTAAATTTCCGAAAACAGCCTACAAAACATTTCTTATAATTCTCTGAGGGGAGTCTTATTGGGAGTTACGATATATTTTCTTCAGAATTACGATTCCCTTCTTTCCAGACGATTTATTTGTATTTTAATTTCGAAATGAGACAGCTGGAATTGTATTTTAGTATGATTTTTGAAAAACGCTAATTCCACAACAAAACATCAGATACTGAAGCATAATATGAGAAGACAGGACAGTAGCCTTAAAAGGGTAAGAATGAAGAATTTACTAAATTTACTAAATTCCAGTACTATTAGTAATTAAAAATCGCAGACTCTCGGATAATCGAGAATTAAAAATTAGCCAGGTACACTGTAAGCAACTTATTTCTTAACTTTAAAACGTATTTTTCACATCATAGCTTCCTTCATTATGCAAGCCAATGGTCCTCTTGTATGCTAATTAAGCGAACCCTTAAAAGTTAGAATATTAATTTTTTCACATTAAATTACAGCAAATTAGTATCACACCATTTCCTTACCAGGAAAATATTATTGTCAATAATTACCTGGAATTGACTTGTGCTAAAGTATTGTGGTGACATCCGTGGATATAGAAAATTTTCTTGAATAATAAGGGAAACAGTGTCATAAATATATATAATAGAAACGATGTAGGCCTAAGGACCGATCGTTCAGGTACCTCGCATGCCAACTTGGCTTCATGTGGAAGCTTTACCATTTACAGAAACAATCTGGCTATAATCCAGGAAGTAAGCTGAAGCCATTTCAAGGACACGCCCAGAAAACCATAGCACGTCGGCTCTCTCAGCAGTATTCTGTGATTCACTTTGTCCCAAATCATCAATGAATCACCTAATATGGCTGCCATAGCTTGTTCAGAATTCAGTCTCCAAGAGGTGCAATGAATGAAAACATGATTTTATCTAAAAATGACGGAAATATGCTTTTGAAGAACTTTTCAATAACATGAATAAGTTTAAAGTTGGCAGGATCACTTAGGAACGAGAGTAAAGACAACTGACTTCAGTAATTTGACAGACTGAGATAATGCATTTAATGCGCCAGCGGGAAGCTTTTATGGATATGTTGTCCTTACCAGAGGCCCGCTTGCTCCAACTACTGACGAAAAAATGTCCATGGACATAAGATTAAATTAGACGATCACCAGATCTAGGGATATATTTTGACAACTTTGGACCCCACATGTCATATTATTAATTGAACTATTCTTAAGTTGTTTGCTTTCTTTTGCATTTCATTATTCTACTCCAATAATAATATTGCTCAGCAACTTCAATAACCCTTCAATAAATAGTCCCACATCTACTAAAATAAGAGACGAATGAACCATCTAGACTAAAAAACTTTCTTATACATTGAAGAGAGCGCAGACCCATAGTCATCCAGGTCTTTGGAGACTTTATTTTTAATTCCGTGTAAGGAAAATCTTTATTGAAGATAGGTATGTTCCAACTGAGCAAGAAATCGTACGTGGGATGGTAATTTCCAGTAGCACAATTCGTTTATCAGCATGACAGGTACTTAACGCCTTCAAAAATGAAATTGACAACTATAAATGACGGTCCCTCGTACGTGTTTCTAGACGGCTGGAACAAACCTAATATTAAGCAAAAGCATGAAATGCAGTCAACAAATTTTATGACTGAAAATATCACGCCACCAAACCTTACCACTAAGCTGGATACCCTTGTTAAAATTCGTCTTAAGGAAAACTTGCGCATAATATTTTATTTACTGAGTCCTCACTCTGTAAGATTAAAATTTAAAGATGATGGCCTCAGACCCGTGTGCCCGACACTGACAACACTGCAAATTATGTGATCAAAACGCCACATGCATTTTCAAATTAAATAACTTGGGTAAAAAAAAACTTGCTTGAAATGGAAATGCACTTTGTTAATATTGTACTAGTTTATATTAAAATATCCAGTTAATATAAAATATGATTGAGGAGGTAATTCATTTACGAGATTCTCAAGCTTTGCCAGAATAGTATTTTCATTTATCTGAGGAAAACTATATGTACAAATGCAAATAGATTAAGTTCCTCTCTAAATAATAACACTGAAAATTGAAACATTTTTTGGGTCAATAAATCACTATATTGGTCAGTACTAGTCAATACCAGCAAATCGAGGCTTCTTACTATTTCTTTATTCACAAGAATCGCAGTTCCACTATATAAAGAGTATTTTGAACAAATAGAGACAGAACGCTTTATAAACCCAGAAAATTACACTGCTATAGTAAGTTCCCCGTTTTTATCGGCCACCAGCGCCAGCGCGTCAAGTAACAGCTCGTTTGCTTTATTTTATTAAATCAAGTGTGGAATCGTATACTAATTTACGATTATGTATTAAGAGCTTTTCCTGGTTTGCTAAGACTAGCCAGCATCACTATCAAGCGGTCATGAGAACAACGCCAACATCAGCATTAGATGTCCTGCTTGGTCTCCCACTAGTTGATGGCTGGGTCATGCGGCAACCAATGTCTTTCTTCTTGCGATTGCGGAGCAATTTCATCTGAAGAAAAAGAGGTGAGATAGTTGGATATTAGAGAATTTCCCTAAATGTAGATAAAGAGGTATACTTCTCCTCATGGATAGTCGTAGTACTCAACGACAGACTGAAACTGAAGAGATATACAGTGCCAATACCAACAAAGGGGCAAAGAGATCGCGGAGAGGTAATTTTGCCGGAAAGGTATTTTCATTTATTACACCAATGGCTCACGACTGGCAGAACAACAGTTCGACGATGTGGGCGCACCCTGGGACGCTTCCCTGATAAAGCACGCAACAGTGTTCCAAGCAGTGGTATACGCAATCTTGATAGGTGCAACAATGGACGAGGTCAGACAACGAAATGAATAGGATGTAATAATGTGCTGTGATAACCAAGCTGCACTCAGGTTGGTTTATGCACCCAGGACTAACTCCAGGACTAAGTCCAGGAGTGCCGAGACACAGCGACGTGGTGGGAAGCAAGGTGGCAGATGGAGTTATTTTTGGTAGTTTTTAAACATTTCTAGAACCCAAGTAAGAGCGGAAATCATAGAGTGGACTGATCAGGTGCTCTAAAGAAAGTCGAGAAACTTTCAGGGGACAGACAGACCAAGAACTTTATTGTCGAGGATGATACAACCAGGAGGAATTGGCAGTCACTACGGAGCGCTATTGTCTAAGAAGACACGTGATCCTGAGAGGTCTTGAAGAGAGCGCTACCTGCCAGGGGTACGGGAAGAAGTATAAAGCCCCAGTCCATTACTTGGGCAGATGTGTGCTGCCTTTGCAAGAACGAGGCATTCCGCCTTCGGCTCGGTAAGACGAAAAGACGATGTGCTTGCCCTGGAAATAGAAGTAGATCTGGGGTATGTTGCAAGGATTCTCCGAGCCTATCAGTTAGGTCTTTTGGCCTCCCCTCAATTACTACTACTACTGCGACTGGTTTGCCATTGAAACAAGTAAAGATGAGTGTATTAAGTGAAGGCACAGAGTCAAGGCACGTTAACTCAGGCAGATGATCAACGATGATCTAACATAAGCTTTTTCACAATCTTAATGTACAATATGATGCAAGGATGCATGTACTGCTTTCTTATACTGAGCCAAATAATAATGTATTCAAGTATGGGGTTTATATTTGCTTGCACCAAGATCTTCTACGAGTTTTCCCTGGTAAAGACGTGTGCATATAAGTAAAGGCACATACTGCCTTCTTTTATTGGGGCAAATAAAAGTACGTTAATTCAACTAGGATATCGTACACTACTTTAGGATGATATATTATGCGCTTTTAGTATTTTTTTTAAACGTGGAAATGCGTGTATACGGGTGTAAAGAGCACATCCTGCTTGCTTTATTGAGACGAGTGAAGCCACATACGGTCAAGTATGGAGTATTACTCTACTGAACCACCGTCTATAGATATTCTAATAAGTCCGCTCACTCGAGCGTGCCGCGGAAAATTTCCCTCCTGCCTGCGCCAATCCCTCACCCATCGGCATTGACATTGACGCGTGTCAATGGCACGGCTTAGCCGTGACTCAGTTTTCGCAAGTACTTCCGCGATCGGACGGTGAGAATTTATTTTTACGGAATAGTTTTCGCACGATTTACGCTATACGCTATTTAAAAAATATATATGGTTAAGATGGCTAAGGGTAGTTTTTCTTATTGTACTGTTGATGACTGTTATGTAACTACACGTGATCTCTCCTTCTTTCTCTCTTATGGAATTGGTAAAGAATTATTCAATTTTTATGAGACGAAGTGAATGAAGCTAACCGAAAGTTGATTGGATGACTAACCCAAACCAACAAAATCTATTAAAATTGATTATAACGTATCGGAACCGGTTCAAATGACTAAAATAAGTAAGGCTAAATGAAACTAACCGAAAGTTGATTGGATGACTAACCCAAACTAACCAAATCTACTAAAATTGATTAAAACGTATCAGAACCGATTCAAATGTCTAAAATAAGTTGAGACTAAGTGAAATTAACCGAAAGTTGATTCGACAACTAACCCAATCTAACCAAATCTATTAAAATTGATTATAACCTATTGAAGCCGGTTGATATGACTAAAATGAGTTGAGACAAGGTGAAACAAACTGAAAGTTGATTCGGCGACTAACCCAAACTAACCAAATCTATTAAAATTGGTTATAGCATATCGGATCCTGATCAAATGACTAAAATAAGTCGAGACAAAGTGAACCTAACCGAAAGTTGATTCGACGACTAACCCAATCTAACCAAATCTATTAAAATTGATTGTAACCTACCGGAACCTGTTGAAATGACTAAAATAAGTTAAGACAAAGTGAAACTATCTGAAAGTTGATTAGACGACTAACCAAAACTAACCAAATGTATTAAAATTGATTATAACGTATCGGAACCGGTTCAAATGACTCAAGTAAGTTGAGACTAAGTGAAACTAACCGGAAGTTGATTCGATGACTAACCCAAAGTAACCAAATCTATTAAATTTGATTATAACCTAGCGGAACCGGTTGAATTCACTAAAATAAGTCGAGACAAAGTGAAACTAACTGAAAGTTGATTCGGCGACTAACCCATACTACCCAAATCTATTAAAATTGGTTATAGCATATCGGAACCTGATCAAAAGACTAAAATAAGTTGACTAAGCGAAACTAACAGAAAGTTGATTAGACGATTAACCAAAACTAAACAAATGTATAAAAATTGATCATAAAAACGTATCGAAACCGGCTCATATAAATAAAATGAGTTGAAACTTGAGAAGTATTTACTTCAATCACGTGTCCTGTGCTACTCGCTACGCGCGCGTCAGTATCCCATATTAAGCAAACATAATCGAAACTAACTTTAATGAATCAAACAAGCGCATTGAGACGGGGGCGCTACACGCTTGACCAACCCTGCCTAACACTAAACTAAAATTAACCCCAACTAACAAATATAACCAAAAAAATAAAAATAAAACATGTCACCGATGGGAATCGAACCCGGGCCGTAGTATCACAAGCACAAAAGCTGATCCCGAAACGCAACTGCGCATGATTCCAAATAGTTATACCAAAGACGCTAGACGCTTATATAGAAACGCAAGGAATATAAGGAAACAAAATACCTATAGTCAGCAAGAGAAATAATCATGCTCCTCAAATCCCCTTTTCGACCTCTAATATAGAGCAATGAATAATATCAATTCTTATCAGCTTAATATCACTATCGCTTTGCCTCGCTTTAATAAGTTATATAAAATAATAATTTCAGGAATAATAGATATTATATAGATATATATTTTAAATTCAGCACAACACAACTATTGATTAACATAAAATTGTCAAACTGAGAAATGTACCATTTTAATTTAAAACCAAATAGAATTAAAGAATTAATCTGGCAACACAGCATTGTCTACAAACCTCTCATGCGCAGTCTGCTTTATTTCAATAAAAACAAAACAATACATTGAAAGTCGGCAGAGAAAAGTAGTAGCAATTACAGCAGATTTGTACACAAGTTTTTAATGATTTTTTATTAAAAAAAGTCACGAGTAGCACAGTATACGTGATAGAAGTGACTACTTCGTTAGCGAGTCTCAACTTATTTTACTTTTTTGAGCCGGTTCCGGTACATTATAATCAATTTTAATGGATTTGGTTAGTCGTCTAATCAAATTTCAGTTAGTTTCACTTAGTCTCAACTTATTTTAGTCATTTGAGTCGGTTCCGATACGTTATAATCAACTTGAATAGATTTGGTTAGTTTGGGTTAGTCTCAACTTATTTTAGTCATTTGATGCGGTTCCGATACGCTATAACCAATTTTAATAGATTTGGTTACTTTGGGTTAGTCGCCGAATCAACTTTCAGTTAGTTTCACTTAGTCTCGTCTTATTATAGACATTTGAACTTTCGATACGTTATAATCAATTTTAATACATTTAGTTAGTCGTCTAATCAACATTCGGTTACTTTGTCTCAACTTATTTTAGTCATTTGATCAGGTTTCGATATGCTCTAACCAATTTTATTAGATCTGGTTAGTTTGGGTTAGTCGCCGAATCAACTTTCAGTTAGTTTCACTTTGTCTCAACTTATTCTAGTCATTTGAGTCGGTTCCGATCGTTATAATCAATTTTAATAGATTTGGTTATTTTGGGTTAGTCATCGAATCAACTTCCGGTTAGTTTCACTTAATCTCAACTTATTTTAGACATCTGAACCGGTTCCGATACGATATAATCAATTTTAATACATTTGGTTTGAAGGTTAGTTTTAGTTAGTCGTGTAATGAACTTTCGGTTAGTTTCACTTAGTCTCAACTTATTTTAGTCATTTGAGTCGGTTCCGATACGTTATAATCAATTTTAATAGATTTGGTTAGTTTGGGTTAGTCGTCGAATCAACTTTCGGTTAGTTTCACTTAATCTCACTTATTTTAATCATTTGAACCGGTTCCGATATGTTATAATCTAAGATTTGGTTAGTTTGGGTGAGTCGCCGAATCAGCTTTCGGTTAATTTCACTTAGTCTCAACTCGTTTTAGTCATTTGAAGCAGTTCCGATGCGTCATAATCAATTTTAATAGATTTGGGTTAGTCGTCCAATCAACTTTCGGTTAGTTTCACTTCGTCTCATAAAAATTGATTAATTCTTTACCGATTCCATAAAAGAGAAAGAGGAAGAGAGAGAGTCATATGCTTTATCTCTCTTGCGAGACGAAAATTCCAAATGGTGTCGTTACATGCATGGCTTTGAAAAATCACTTTCATGAATCCAAAGAATATCAAAATAGCGTAAAATTTGTGGATTTCTAATATTTACCTTTGCCCAAATTATGTATATAAGTTGAGTTATATATGAGTATAAGTGAGTTTGATCGCTGTTTTAACCACTAATTAAGAATAAAAAAACCCTAGATGGAAAACACTTTTAATGCTTGGGTTAAGTTATGGGTGTGGCACAGGTTAGTTGGTGTTTTCATTTTTTTTTTAAAGACGACATCCACTGTGACAACGCATTTGTCATATTAATAACAAAATGTAATAAAATATCGATACCTATCGACAGCCGAAAATATCAGGTTAAAATTATTCCATTGTCGCTATTTTCCTGTTATATTTTGTAACTTGTGTTCGTAATTAAACAATACAAGTTGTACCTACTGGTATTTTTATCCATATCGTAGATAATATTTCGTTTATTATTTACTTATTTATTATAATACTAAGTATCTATTACAAAGTAGTATCATTAATGAGCTATAAATGAGACAGATAATGTCAATAGTTGTTCATAACAAATAAATAATCCAAACATTAATACGTAATCATATTCATATCATTTATTCCTAATAGAACGCTCCCCGTATAAAAATAATCGAGCGGCAGTTCATATTGATCGTACACCGTAGCTGCACCCATTCGTTTACTGTACAGTGGCCGAGTGTGTTCAAGGTCAACGGCAGTATTTTCCACGGCATGCTGGAGTGAGCGGACTTATTAGAATATCTATAGACGGTGACTGAACGATGAACAACATGAACTTTCACTAATTTTATTTCATGTCACTTGTAATAACGTAAGTGCCCTAAGTACTTTTTTAGACCAAGTAGAGACTTGTCAAGTAATATGCACGCAATGTCTCTTTCCACATTTCAAAATAATTTAGTAAGAACAAGAAAGCTCTTGTAGAATTAATTAAAAGTACAATTAATAGTGATTTCACTTTTGAATTTAAACTTAAATTTTAATTATTTTTATAATTTAAAGTCTGAGAGAACCGGAATAGTGCTCTATTAACCCACCCCAAAGGTGCATATTATAAGCAATAGTTACAGCACTCGAGCTCAATCTACAAACAACGAAAGTTAATTTCCAAATCTTACTTATTACAAAAGTTGTAGTTGGATTTTGGAAATTCGAGGCATGCTGTTGTACGGCATTAAATAATGCTTAAAATATTATACACGTACAATGAGAAAGATTAGCGGAAAATGAACAGACACTTTTACGAAGTTATTAACTAAGCTTCATTTAATTAAGCCAGGAAAGTACTGAGGCTCTTGTCCTGACGGTAATTTTGCCTGTGGTGGTATTTTATTAATAATGTGTCCTGCGTTGGTTGAATTGCTAAAATTAGTATTTGTTTTTTTATGCATCTGATGTACAAACAAAATTATGCAAGTAAGACACTAAACGTTGAAGACGTAGTAAAATTTTTTGCAGATAAATATTTCAAACTCTTTCCTTGATGAGCGCAGCATATTTATATAAGTTAATACCTGTTTTATTTAGATAATATTTCTGAATCATTTTTTTATACTACTGCCTTACAAAGAAAGTAACGAGATCAAATTTTTTTCAGTTTTAGAGTTTAATAGCTAAACGGTTTGTTAGATCTCACTGTTTACGTATAATGCTTGATATGTGAAAGCGGACTGTATATAGCAGAAAAACTCTTCTTAGACTAACGACCCATCGTTTATTTAATCATGGATTATTAAATAAGTTCAAATAGGGTGGGAAACACGTTAGTTCTTCTGCAAGAGCCGGAATATCAAAATAAAACCTCTAACATTAAAATCTTATTTTTGACACTCACTGTTTTGTTGACAACTGGTCCTATTGTTGTATTAGGTATAAATAATGCGCTATTTGTTACTTTCCCGATTTATTGTTTAGAACTCTAACATGTCCTCCACCTTGAAGGGATTAACATGAACTTCAAAAAAATGTACTATAGAGAAATATATAGACACAAATCATATTCTAAGACATTGGCCCTTGAACCTAAAGCTAAACATGTTATGATGAGTAACATCTATATTATTCTAAAAACTAATAACGCTGTATGATTACGATTCATTCAGAGGAAGTGGGCATAATTTAACTACTGAACGTCGTATAACACCAGATATTGTTTTGACCGAAACAACGCGCACAATATTGTCATCACCAGGGTGAAGCTCTACTACTCGCCCTAAACGCCATTTGCATGGTGGTAAATGGTCATCGTGCATTAAAACCATTGCCCCTGTAGAAATATTGACAGTGCTTTTTTTCCACTTTATCCTCTCTTGTAGTTGTCCTATGAATTCCTTATTCCACCTCGACCAAAAGTCTTGTTTTAGGCGTTCTAATTGCTCAAAATGAGAAAGGCGATTTGTAGGAGTTTCTAATAATTCTGGATAAGGAATGTTTTGAATTGACCGACCAATTAGAAAATGTGCAGGAGTGAGTGCTTCCAAATCGTTAGGATCTGTTGAAAGGGGAGTTAAAGGCCTGGAATTTAATATACCTTCTATTTGTGCTATGACCGTATAAAAACTCTCAAACGTAAGCAGTGTTGGACAAAACTCTTTTCATATGGTGTTTTGCTGACTTAACTCCTGCTTCCCAAATACCGCCGTGATGAGGCGAGTATGCTGATATGAAGTGCCACTCTATGTCAAATCTATGGATACAGGTTTCCTTTAGAGAATCCCTGTTATTATTAAGAAAAGCAACCAACTCCCTGAGTTGATTGCGAGCTCCCACAAAATTACTGCCATTGTCACTGTACACCTTGGATGGTTTGCCTCTTCGAGCGATAGGACGTTGAAAGGTCTCTATGAAGGCTTGTGTACTTAACTCAGAAACAACTTCCAAGTGCACAGCTTTTGTTGACAGGCAAATGAAGAGGGCAAGGTAGCATTTCAAAATTTTACAACCTCGTCCCTTCCGACCCTTTATTTGGAACGGCCCCGCATAATCGACACCAATATTTGTGAATGGTAAACTAGGGGAAACACGAAGCTTGGGTAAGTTGCCCATCAATGGCGTGGAAATCTTTGGATTGAACCGAAAGCATACCATGCATTCTCTAACAGTGCGTTTAGAAAGGTTTGTACCAGCAATAGGCCAATAATTTTGTCTCACCTGACATAGAAGTAGTTGAGGCCCACAGTGCAGCATCATTTTATGTTCATTTTTAAATAGAAGTATAGTAAAAGGATATTATGAACATAATATCGCAGGATGTTTAGTATTAAAAGGATAGGAAGAGTGCTTCAATCTGCCTCCCACCCGAATTATTCCAGTATCAATAAATGGTGTCAAATTTACCAGCCTGCTTTTTTTAGAAATAGTGCCCGATTTTTCCAACTCCCGTCTTTCAATTGCAAAAGACACCTTTTGGGAGATCTTAACCAAGAATTCGCGTGATTGGCGAAGTTCGAAAATCGTGAGTATACCACTCTGCTTTTCTGATTTTTGAGTTGCAGCTTTACAACAATGAACAAACCTAAGAACATAAGCTGTCACTCGTATAAGGCGAGTAAATGACGAAAATCTAGAAAAAGGAAACATGTCATTATAGTTTACTTCAACGAAAGATTGAGCTGATTTGCGAATTTTCGGAAGATCTTCAAGAAACAAAGGTTTTTGAAATGTTATGTTTGGAGGCCAACTATCGGAAGAGTGCTTGAGCCATGGTGGGCCATGAAACCAAGACAGTGAATTGATAATATCTTTCGGCGATATTCCTCGCGAAAGAAGATCTGCAGAGTTATATTCAGTTAGGACATGTCTCCAACAGTCACCTGGTGTTAGATCTTGTATGGAAGCAATGCGATTTCCTACAAAAACTTGTAGATTATTTGGAGGACATTGCAACCAAGACAAGACTGCTGAAGAATCGCACCAAAAAACCACCTTGTCCATTTTGATAGTGATAGAGGCCTTCACCTTGTCATACAATTGAGCTAGCAGCACAGCACCACACAATTCCAAGCGAGGAATGCTGACAGTTTTAAGCGGGTTTTGGAAGTAAGGAGTTGCACTTGAACTACATTGCCTGAATTCACAGACCTAATGTAAATACAAGCACCATATGCGTAAGTCGAAGCATCCGAAAATCCGTGAAGTTCAACTGATTGCGCGTTTGCACAGATAACTTTCCTTGATATTTGTAGAGAATTAAGCTTAGTTAGGTTTAACCTAAAATTGGTCCATTTTTGTGCTAAGTCTCCTGAGACTTGTTCATTCCATGAAAGTTGTTGTGACCATAGCATCTGAAGCAACATTTTTGCTTTTACCACTACAGGACTTATAAGTCCAAGAGGATCATAGGTTTTGGCGACTTCAGATAGATTTACACGCTTCGTAATATGTTTTGGAGGGGGTGTCAGACTGATGTGAAACTGAAGTGTATCTGATTCACATGACCACTGCATTCCTAAAATCTTACTAGTATCTGAAGATCCAAAAAGGTACTCTTGATCTGAATCCGACGCTTGAATGTTATTCAAAAGATCTTGACAATCAGACTTCCATTTTCTTAACGCGAAACACCCCGACTTTCGAATATCTGAAACATCTTGGCATATACGCACTGCTTCTCTGAAAGAATCAGCCTCCGAAAGAAGATCATTCACATAGAAATATCTACTGATTATTTGAGATGCAACTAGATTTAATGATTCTTCTTCAAGAGCTAACTGCTTTAAGCAGCGCGTTGCTACAAATGGAGCACTTGTACCATATGTCACAATGTTTAAAGAAAATGTTTGAAGTTCATCCTTTGGATCAGCACGCCATACAATCAGTTGCAGAGGGCGAAACTCTAGACTAACTTGTATCTGACGATACATTTTACAAACATCTGCCGAAAAGACGACCTGGTGTTGTCTAAATCTCAAAACAATAGAAAATAAGTCGTCTTGGATCACTAGACCCACCATTTGAATAGAATTGTAAGAGAGGCCAGAATTAGAAGCAGCCGAACTGTTAAATACAACTCTTAACTTAGTTGTTAAACTGTCCTCCTTTAGGACACCATGGTGTGGAGAAAAATAAGTGACTAGATCACTTACAGGAGAAAAGGATGACATATGTTTTAGATTCTAATATTCTGTCATGAATTCCACATACATTTCTCTTAATTTTCCATTTTTTGAAAGCTTGCGCTCTAAAGACATAAACTGATTGTATGCTTGATTATACGAATCACCCAAAGCTTCTGGGGGTTGCTTTAATGGAACTGAAACTATGAACCGCCCATTTGAGTCACGCCGTACTGTCTCAGAAAAGTGTTTCTCAGCCTGAACTTCCTCCTCGGAAAGAATTGGCTTTGATGACACTTCTTCAAGCTCCCAGAACTTTGCCAATTGTGCTTGAACGTCTGAAGTTTTTGAAAAATTACAAAAAGTCCTATTTGAATTTGGCATCTTAAATGGTCCCGAAACAAACCAGCCGAGCTTACTCTTCTGGACGAGCACACAAGTTCCCAAAAAACTCCTGCCCCAATGAGAATATCAACAGGTCCAGGCTCAAAAAACTGAGGGTCTGCAATAGTGCAATGAGCGGGTATATTCAATGTTACTGGATCAAAGTAAAAATTAGGTAATTGACTTGTAATTTGAGGTATAACTAAGCAGTTAAAGTTTGTTTGATAGGAATGACACGATTTGATGGAAATGTTACAGGAACTTTTAATGACTGAATTAAGTTTACCTATACCACTGACAGAAGAAGAAATCTTACTTTTATGAATGTTTAACTTATCCACGCACTCCTGAGATATAAAATTAGACATAGAAGCACTATCCAGTAGAGCCCTACACACATATTTTTCACCCTTGGAACTGGAAACTTCAACTAATGCAGTCGCGAGCAAGACTTGACTTTGCACACCTTGATTGTGTAATGAAACTTTCGAATCCTTTCTTTCATTATAATCAGGAGGATGCAACAATGAGTTGTGGTGTTGCTTACAGTGCTTACACTTACTTGACCGACATTTCTCCAATCTGTGACCACTGTGCAAGCAGTTTTGACATAACTTTTTAGATTCAACTGCTTCTTGCCGTTCAGGAATAGAGAGTGCCAAAAACTTAGAGCAATTGTAGATTGCATGTTCCTGTTTGCAATAGTAGCAAGAAAACTTTTTTCCATTTTCATTAAAGAAAACCTTCATATTTTCATTTTTACCGTTCTTCTTATGCATCGATACCTTATCAAAGAAATCAGCCCGAGAAGAAAGAAATGATTTGAATTTACACAGAGAAGGAAGCTCATCATCAAAAACTTGTTGCTCCCATTCCTTAATTGTCTCCACATCAAGTTTACTCGTAACCAAATAAATGATCAAAGGATCCCAGTCCATCGTGGTGATACCCAGGTTTTCCAAAGATCGAATATTTTTTGAAATAATATCTACAATGTTCCGAAATGTATAAGATGATTGAGCTTTAACCTCGGATATATTAAACAGTGACTTTATGTAGTTGTGAACTATTAACCGTTTGTTTTCAAACCTCTGACATAGAATATCCCACGCTAACTGATAATTCTCAGAACAAATAGTAATTGCTTGTATACATTGTGAAGCTGGTCCCTCTAGTGATGCCTTTAGGTACTGAAACTTTTCGATGGGTTCAAGATATTGATTTTTATGTACTAAGGAAACATATAGATCCCTGAATTCTAACCATTTTTCAAAGTGTCCTGAAAATTTAGGTAATTCTATAATAGGTAGCTTAGCGCTGGGTCTTTTAACAGTATGAACATTGGACATAGAATGCTGGAGCCCGACACCAGCCGGAGCATGCGTTGTCATGGGTTTAGAGTCATTTGATAGATATTGTTTGATGGCTGAAATTACCCCAAAATAATTTGTTTCGAAATCATCCAACTCACTTTCAGTGAACCTATCAGGGTCGAGACCTTGTAACTCAAATTGTATATCTGTAAAATCAGAAAGCAAATTTGACTCTATTTCTTTCAACCTTAGCTCTATCTCAGTAATGGTGGCAGAATTAGGATTTTCATCCTTAGTTTGATGAAAATAGTTTGAAAGTCGAGACAACTTTGACTTTAGGTAGGATCGTTTACGAAATAAAGCTTCGATTTGATTTTTAGCTGTCACTTCCGCACCAACAACGTCAGTATTTGAGAAGCCCGATTTACAAAATTTAGAACGTTTAGGAGCCATTTTCTTGATTGGAACTTAATTATTTATATAGGCTGGTTCGGCTGAAAGAAAGTCTAATATTTTAACTAATATTGTGCAAATTAAGCACAAGTTTAGGTATACTGAAAACAAGTAATATGTTTTTAGTATAAATAATGAGTAAAAACCTTATGCCCTGTAACTGTAAATAATTGATATGTTATTATCTAAAAATTAACGATCTATACTGCCTGAAATGGCCTTTTTCATGTACATACAGGATTTGAGCTATAGCAAGCTTTTTAGAACCTCTTTAGGGTCTGGTGTCTTATAAGCACTGTCGATTTTAAAGATTTTTTTGTGTTCAATGGAAAGATTACATCAAATGGAACACATTAATGCAAAAAAATTTGCGGATGAAGCACTTTTGAAGCCAAAAATTGAAAAAGAAATTTTATAAATAATTGACATTTAAATGCGAAAACTCTCCCAATATGACGTTAATGATGACAATTTATACTTGCAATGTTGTCAGACTTGGCTAGCCTTCTTGATTTTCAAGTAAGCAAATTGCCAAGTCCAGAGGCATGTTTCATAAAGTAGAATAACAACTTGTGAAAGTAACTTCCTTATATACCTCAGACTAACCAAATAAGGTCCCATTTGTCTCCTAACTAACCCAAACTAACCAAAACGAATTCAGACTGATGCAAACTAACCAAAACTAGTCCACCTAGTAAACTAACCCAGATTGACCAAAAGTAACCCATACAAATTAATTTTAAAGGACAAGCGCTTCGCACGCCAGTAAATCAACTACAGCTAACCCAACCTAACCAACACTAACCCAAATTAACCTAAACCAACCCACACTAATCCAAACTAACCATGACTAACCAAAACCAGCGAATATTAACTACGACAAGAAGGTCCACTCAATGGCAAGAGAGCGCTACAAAGGAATCGTCGTTTATTTTCTTCGTTGCCTGGTAACGATCGGCGAACTTCGCCGCACACAGGTTGAATTTAAACGTTGTTTGAATAAAGGAGTATAGTTAGCTAACCAATGAGTATGACAGAGAGACCATTAAACAAAGAAGGATACATATCGGTCATAAGCGACAAAACGGATAAAACTGAAAACTCGATGCACTAGAAAAGATTTTAAGGTTGTCTGTAATAAAAATTGAATTCGTCTAACAGATATGTTTCGAGGCCCATAGATGGCAAATCAAACAGTCGTATTAGAAATGATCGCTTATCGACTTCGTAGTTAAGTCGATATCCATCGAATTATTTATAGAAATAGAATTATGAAACGAAAGACAGTTTGTTATGAATGGAGAGAATAATGCGTAGTACAAACAGGTACCAAATAACTATTTTGCATACAAGTTGCGACATAAACTGCGCTGGGCAGACAAAACGGATAGGTACTAGGTACACATTTTTAGATAAATTTCGAAGTGAAATATTTTTATATTAATAGATATACACCTGCAGTTTTTAAGAGGTTTTTCCAAATATCATAGACAAAAGTTTGTTTTGATTGCGAGATCTAAATGAAATAGGAAGTGTTGCATACAGGGTGTTTATTAAACTCTTGGAAAACTTCATTGCTTCCGAAAACGTGCAAACATTTTTTTAAGTATCGCTTGACCTCACAACAATGAACACAATATTCGACGTGCCGAACAGATTCACCAAACACGGATACAATAATTCTTCTTATTTTATGATTCCATTGATTCCAAATAAGTATAGGAACTTTGATTAACACACTCTATTTTTATTTTTTGTATTATGGATAAGAAAAATCGAAATGAAAAACAAAACATTGGGTCGATTCAATCATAAAATAAGACGAATTGTTTCCACGATTGGTGAATCTGTTCGGCACGTCGAGTATAGATAAATTACAAAAACGAATTTTGGTTGTTAGCATGTATTATCTTGACAAAGAAACTATATAAAAATGTTCATGCTCAGAATTGGTTTACCAGATACATTTCTAACTTCTGAGATACCTGCAGTGTGGATGCATTATACAGAGTGCGCAGCAAATTAGCCAGAATTGGTAAATTAATATTCATTTATTCTTGTTCGGTATCTTCTATCGTTAAAATGACACCACCTTGCCTTTGACTACCAATTTTAATATTAAATTAAAATACAATAAGACTATTTTAAGACGAAAGGAGTACATTTACTCCTAACAACATAGTTGAGCCGAAGCTGCTTCTGATAACTAGTGTTAGGCATGGGTCACTTGCGCGCCGCGGTCACTTTTACCTTTTGCTAGGGATTTATTGCCCCGATTGGCAATAGGACAGTTGCCCGCAAAATAGGGATTACGGAATGGTACCCACTGTAATATAAATGTTAGATACGTTACGTTTCATCCTCAAATATTTGAACATTTCATGCTTGGTCCTCCGCTCGCTACGGGGGTCAACGAACAGGAACTAAACAAAACTAACCCAAGGCATACTCAAAATCAGAAAAAAAAAATAAAAATGCTGTACGACAACCCAATATTACATCTTTTCCAACAACTATTCACACAAACAATTTATATTACAGTCGCAGTATGGCGAGGTCCAATCGCGTTTGCAGTTTACGTATAAGCAACCGGAGCCCAACTGTCCCAGGGCCGGATTAAGGGTTCAAGGGTTAGTCGGCTCTCTGCGACAATACTATGGAAATGAATTTCCAGTTTTTACTCTAATCTGATTATTCAAATTACAGATTTGTCAAAAACAACGAATTATAATGGACTCTCGCACCAAATTTCATTATTTTCTAATAAGCCAATTTAAAGTTATTTATATTTAGAAAAAATATTCGTAAAATCGTAAAAACACTGTTTTTTTTTGGTGGTTAAAAAAATCTAAATACTATTGAGTGTGAGATACAGTGTGTGCGTGGATTTGCTTGCCAAATGGGAAACTTTTATTTTTCATTGAGATTCACGTATAGACATATCCAATTTTTTATATTGGGCGCTCAAAAACTTCAAAAACATGAATTTTGCTTAAGAGTAATCTACCTTTATTTTTTATTTTTGAGTAAAATGCTTTCTCAAAAACTTGTCTAGATTCAACTTGGCAGTCAATATCCCAAATATCAATTACATATTTTTATTTTTGAAAAATGCGAATTATGACGCATATATTTTTGATGATAACTATTATTCCATCACATTTTGAGCGCCTCGTACAAAAAATTTAATATGTCGACACGTGAATATAATTTTGTTCGCAAGCAAAGCTGTTTATAATGAATAACATTGTTTGCTAAAATGAGAAATAAAAGTTTCCCATTTGGCAAGCAAATCCACGCACACACTGTAGGTTGATGATGGTGGTCCAAGAACGAAAAAACCAAATCTGATTAATAATGGCAGGAAAAAATAAAGAAGTCTTGGTAATATTTGGTCTTCTAATATCTTCGAAAGTAGTCGGAATGTCTTCAATTTTTAAAGGGCATTTGATTGAGCTTCAAGTTATTTGTACAAGACCAGGTTTATAAAATGTGTTTACAGTCACTACAGTCGGATTGTTACGAGTTAGAAAGTTAAATTAGCTGCCTTTATATATTATTTTATCTCTTAACTTTACAAACACTTCTCAATACTTTTGACAAGTGGCAACTCGTGACTTTTAGGCAAGATGGTGCCAAAATATAATTCTGTTTCTTATAAGAAACAGCTCGCCGCAGGCGCAGCCGGAGGCTAACCCGCAAAATGTTGGGGATGTCACGCCTAATTGGTACTCAAAAATTGTTAAAAAACACGCCTTCCACGAACGAACGAAGCGGATTTTACCAAGAATTATTGAAAAAATTTTGGGGTGACACCCAAAGTTTCACCCAAAAGGCGTTAAAAAACGCACCTCGGGCAACCATTTTTTGATGGCTCATTGTAATTGTAATTTAAAAAAATGGAAGGCGCATACTTTTCTATTATATATCTACTATTTTTTGGGTTTCTAACCCAAGTTTTGCCACAAAACTAACACTAACCCAGGCTATACCAAATTTTGCCAAGAAAGTATTCAAAACTTATCAAAAGGTTCTGTTAAAAAAAACACCTAACATACCCCCAGAAATTAATGCTGAAAGTACTTGCAGTTTCCATAAAAAATCCTACCATAGATTAATTTACAAAAATATTACAAAAATTACTATTGACAGCATTTACACACGCGCACAAAATTGGTCTATTTTTAATACTAATAATTTTAGTTATACAGTTTCCGATATATTCTTTTTCTTTGGTTGCAAATTATTCAATTACTTTTTTAATAAAATTTTCAAAGGCATTTACAAAATGATTTTTTTCTGCAGATTTCACTAAAAGATTGCTTATTTCATTCATTTTAAACGTTAAAGAGTCAGACCGGCCATTTTTACTTATCGAAACGCGGCCCGAGCCATTGAATCAGGTGGCCCCGTTTACCAGAAAGAAAGGGGAATTCTTTATGCCGATTTACGCCTAAAGTCCCCTAAAGTCGCCTTCTCAGCGTGCATCGTCGTGACCTCATTTGACCTTTCCATGGCAATTTGCTGCTGAAGACGAGGCGGCTGCGCGTTTGGCTCGAATCGCCCAATTATCGGGGAATCATTACATTTTTGACTAATATTATCAGAGTCTATAGATTATTATTGTCCATTGTAGATACGATGAATATTTATTTATTAGATATATTTTAAATATAAAAAAAAAGAAAAAATATATTTGGCAGTTAAACTCGAAATATTAAGAGTCGCAAGGTAGTGCCATGGCCCCTTGGCCCCTTATGACGAGTCGCCACTGTTTGACAGCAATATATAAATCCAAAAATGCGTTATTTATACATCGATTTCATGTTGTTATTTAAGTTATTTAGTTATTGATATAAGGCACCGTATAAACATCCTAAAATAGGTAGAGTATAGGTAGAGGGCCGAAATATTCAGGGGATATAGCCAGGGTAAAAAGAAGATCCTGGACGAAAACGGTACCCCTTCCACCGCCTTTGGCCAGGAGAGGGGCGAGAAGGAAAAATAAACAAATAATTAACGGGAAGAGGTACGGGGTCGAATTTTTTTTGGGTATGTGCGCCTCATGGGGCCGCCCTAGGCCATTCGGGGGGACCGGGGCTCTAATTTAAGGGGGACTTATGGGGGGAAAACCATTTCCGTATAGGTAGAGCGCTGAAGTTTTCAAGGGATGTAGCCCAGGTAAAAAGAAGATCCTGGACGAAAACGAGACCTCGTAATCCCCCTCCCCCCCGTTTGGCCAGGGGTGGCGGGAGAAGGAAAAACTTAAATAATTTCGAAAGAACCGGAAGAGGTACGGAGTCGAAATTTTTATGGTAGGTGCGCCCCATGGGGGCTACCTTAGACCATACTGAGGGATCGTGGCTCTAATTTAAGGAGAGATTTTGGGGGAAAATGGGTTTTTCACCCGTATCTCTGCAGGTTCCAATATATAGGGAGGGTGGAAAATTACATATCCATATATGAAATATTTACGAAAATCCCAATCTAAGCTTAAAATAGGCATGAACGTTTTGAATTAGACCAGGTGACTCAAAAATGCGACAAACTATATACATGTTTTTCAAATAGTATCAGTTTTTTACTAAATTATTCATATATATTGATTTTGAAAATTGGTAATATCTATCATACAGTGTGGGCTCAGATTAGGGTTCGCAATAGTAGCTAAAACATTACAAAATTTGTACTTCCTGTGAAACCGAGAGTTAGCCTCAGCAGATTGGATGATCACATTAAGTTAATTATTTTCATGGATTGTTATTATAAATGTGAATTAATTAAAAGTGTAATTATTACGTTTTAAAATTGTCAATTTGGTGGCTGTCTTTGAAGTTTTGGCTTTTTCATCCCTTTTCATTTTTGACGAAAAATATTTGCATTCTTTAAAAGATAAGGTTCTGATTAGTAATTTTAAAATAAACTTTCTGTGATCTACACATTCATCTTGCACAAACCAATCGAGTAAACTGAATCGCATTTTTTTAAAATTATATATTCCAAAACCCCTTTTTTCCAACAGTTTTTTAGTACTTTGAAAAACATTGCATACTAATCCCTATGAACGTTTTTAATATGGGTGATGGTACCTTCAGACGACTAAACGAGGATTTCTCAATATTATAATTTTTAAAGAATATTAGACTCTTATTTTCATCTAAATCAACATTAAGATCACCTTGCCAAAATTCTTTACATAAATCACATTTGTATTTGTAAATATCCTCCAAAGTAGACTATTGAACTCTTTTCTAAACTGGAATCTTTGTTGTCACCAATTACGAGCTCAGTCGAGGACATTGAGGAAGAAAATGATGAAGCTGAAGATTCTTCGCTATTTTCATCAGTGTTTGATATTCTAAAATGTTATCCTCATCTTCTTCGCAGTTTGAATGAGGAGGTTTTTTTAGCTGGATCGTAACACTTATTTTAAAAGCTGCTTTAAAGGTTCTTGCTATTGGGTTTCTGTTGTAGCCACCACTTTGACGGTACAATGAAAACTGATTTTCTAAGGGATCTTGATTCAGCCTTTTTGTAAGCACAAATTTGTAACCGTCTGTTAAACTGTCCCTAAACATGGAATTAACGGCATTGGTGGTCTGCAACATTCCACTAAAACAAGGGAGACTACTTAACCTACTGGATTTTTGGTCCTGCTTCACAAGCACGGTGAAAAGTTTAAATCCTTGTTGGATGGCATTTTGTGCGTAGGTGTTTGCAATGCTGATTGCTGAATTACAGGCCTTTGGAGCATAAAGCTTTTGTCTGTTTAGGGAATCAAAAAGCCTATCAACCTATTCGATAAATTCAGCAGTTTCTAAAGCTGCAGTATGTAATTCTTTACTTCGAACCGCCGTTTTTAAACCTGCAGCAACGCTGTGGCTAAGAATGTGTATGGCTAATCTCACATTCATCTTCTGGAAAGTGTTTGGTCGCAAGTGTTTGTCAGAAATGTTTGGCAGAGCCTTTCCAGTACTACTCTGCCTGTCTATTCGACAAGTTTTTTAACGGCTTCCAATGATACCGTTTTATTGTCCTACATGAAAAATATCCATTTAATAAATTGTTTCTTACAGATTTTCATAAGGTGTGTACACATCAAACAAAGCTGTACTGATACATAAATTAGTATTATGCCTAACTCATATTAAATAAAGACGTATCTAAAGTGGTAAGAGTTTTGATTTCAGTTTTTAAACACCTTATTTCTTATCTCCCCTCTTTTGCAAAAATAATGAAATTTAATAAAGTAAAAATAGTTAAATTTTTTATTAATCTCCAAATAACGGGACTTTTTAATCAATAATTTGATATATACATGTTCCTGGTGCATTAAAGCATAAAATTGCAGAAAATGTTTAATTGTCTTCTTTCTATAAAAACAAAAAATACATAAAATAACTATACCTACCTACTATTGGAACTAAACTAAATTTTTATCTTTATTTCTCTATAAACATTGTAAGTTTAAAAATTGTAATACGGTACTTTTTGACTAATAGGAAGCGATTAATCAATTTTTTGTCATACGCTCCTAAAAATAGCTATTTTACGGACTCATTTGAGTCCGTAAAATGCTTCTTTTTAGGCCTAGTCCCTAAAAGTCGTCATGGCAACTTTTACGGACTATTCCAAAATTCCTGAATATGTCTAAATGTCAAATTTCGAATGAACTGACAAAATTGTCAAATAGTTGCTAC
>MU185624.1:34776-48948 GCA_016904865.1 Pissodes strobi | reverse complement strand
AAAAAATCAGCCCGAGAAGAAAGAAATGATTTGAATTCACACAGAGAAGGAAGCTCATCATCAAAAACTTGTTGCTCCCTCCTTAATTGTCTCCACATCAAGTTTACTCGTAACCAAATAAATGATCAAAGGATCCCAGTCCGTCGTGGTGATGCCCAGGTTTTCCAAAGATCGAATATTTTTTGAAATAATATCTACAATGTTCCGAAATGTATAAGAAGATTGAGCTTTAACCTCGGATATATTAAACAGTGACTTTATGTGGTTGTGAACTATTAACCGTTTGTTTTCAAACCTCTGACATAGAATATCCCACGCTAACTGATAATTCTCAGAACAAATAGTAATTGCTTGTATACATTGTGAAGCAAGTCCCTCTAATGATGCCTTTAGGTACTGAAACTTTTCGATGGGTTCAAGATATTGATTTTTATGTACTAAGGAAACATATAGATCCCTAAATTCTAACCATTTTTCAAAGTGTCCTGAAAATTTAGGTAATTCTATAATAGGTAGCTTAGCGCTGGGTCTTTTAACAGTATGAACATTGGACATAGAATGCTGGAGCCCCACACCAGTCGGAGCATGCGTTGCCATGGGTTTAGAGTCATTTGATAGATATTGTTTGATGGCTGAAATTACCCCAAAATAATTTGTTTCGAAATCCTCCAACTCACTTTCAGTGAACCTATCAGGGTCGAGACCTTGTAACTCAAATTGTATATCTGTAAAATCAGAAAGCAAATTTGACTCTATTTCTTTCAACCTTAGCTCTATCTCAGTAATGGTGGCAGAATTAGGATTTTTATCCTTAGTTTGATGAAAATAGTTTGAAAGTCGAGACAACCTTGACTTTAGGTAAGATCGTTTACGAAGCTTCGATTTGATTTTTAGCTGTCACTTCCTCACCAACAACGTCAGTATTTGAGAAGCCCGATTTACAAACTTTAGAACGTTTAGGCGCCATTTTCTTGATTGGAACTTAATTTACATAGGCTGGTTCGGCTGAAAGAAAGTCTAATGTTTTAACTAATGTTGTGCAAATTAAGCACAAGTTTAGGTATACTGAAAACAAGTAATATGTTTTTAGTATAAATAATGAGTAAAAACCTTATGCCCTGTAACTGTAAATAATTGACATGTTATTATCTAAAAATTAACGATCTGTACTGCCTGAAATGGCCTTTCTCATGTACATCCAGGATTTGAGCTATAGCAAGCTTTTTAGAACCTCTTTACGTTAAAATAATACAAAGCCTAATAATAGCTATCTAACAATGGCTCAAATACTTGTAAAAAGCAAGTCAGATATTTTAAATATCACTAATAATAAAATTATTGTCATAGGTATCTCAAAGAAATCTTAGAACACAGTTGTGGTTTAAAATATTGCACACAACCAGCTTCAAATACTTCAAAAATGACAAATAACTTTACCCTGACTTCTTATGCGTTATATCGTATAATACATTTTGATTACAAATCTTTAACACACATAGATCACTGCAACATCCACCTAAAAGTAATACCAAATGTTCTTAGCGACCTCCAATGCTGAGGTATATAATTGCAGTGAATACTAAATGCTCAAGTAAACTTTAAATCTTGGAAAAGTTTTTGTTTTTTAATATGTAAATAATGAATTATTACTTCAGCTATTATGGATTAAAATGATCAAAAACCCAGATGGATATAGTGTCTATTATCGAAATGCCTTTATCTAATTATTTGATTATGTTAGCAAAGCAAATTCCCTTAGATATTTGTCTTTCACTACTTAGTATGAACTTGCAATCTGCCAAATAATTTTGGAAAATCAAAGCTTTACTTTGAAGTTCCTTTCTTTGCAATTTATATTACCTTGAAAGCCTCAAACTTGAAGAACCATAACTTGAACCAGGTCCCGTGATTCTTTCGATAAAGGTAACTAAGGAACTGCACTTTGATGGTCAAAGCTTCAACAAAAAACTGGCCTGTATCCGGCTCGAAGGACCAAATGTTTACGTATAATGCTTGATATGTGAAAGCGGACTGTATATAGCAGAAAAACTCTTCTTAGACTAACGACCCATCGTTTATTTAATCATGGATTATTAAATAAGTTCAAATAGGGTGGGAAACACGTTAGTCCTTCTGCAAGAGCCGGAATATCAAATAAAACCTATAACATTAAAATCTTATTTTTGACACTCACTGTTTTGTTGACAACTAGTCCTATTGTTGTATTATACATAATGTGCCGTTTGTTACTATCCCGATTTATTGTTTAGAACTCTAACACTCACCCTGTTGAATAATTTGCCTACAACATATACTGATTCTGTAGCCTGATCCTTAGAGGTTATTTTGATTGCGCATTAAAATTGGTACCATTTTAAAGGAAGTACAGCAATTTTAGTAATACAATGCATATAAAAAACTTTCATATTATTTTCATGGTAAGAAAACTCTTAGAGCTGGCATTAAAGACTTAAATAGAGTGAAGTGAAATTAATTCATATTAATCTAGAGCAAGTTGGTTAATAGTGGAAATATTGTTCCACGTGCTGCACGTAGAAACTGGAGAGTATACAAGAAGAGTTAGGTCAGGTTTTGAAACTTTACATCTAATTTAAATGTAAGGTTTATACCTTACTCGCAATAAGGACACCATTTTAAAATGCTGATTTCTAGAGCAGATGTTCTTGCGAAGCAGGCGGCAGCAACGGCCTTCATAGGTCCAGAACCAATACTGGGAATAGCTTACAACATACCTAAAGAAGCCCTCTCCAGGTGGACACAACAGCAATTCGTAGACAAATGGGGAGAGTTACCGGGCCTAACTTATTCAAAGTTGGCAGTGAATCTGCAATAAGAAGTGAGAACTAGGCAACTACTTCAACTTAGCCGACAGCAGGTACAGGCTGTAGTTAGCATGTACACTGGCCATTCTTGGCTATAAAGTCACATAAACAAGATAAGGCTTTTCGAACAAACGGAATTCCGCTTGTGCTTGGAGGACGAAGAAACAAAGGAGCATGTTTTATGCCACTGTCCAGCAATGAAAAGAAACATACAAACAGTGTTTGTAAATTCTCAAATGACACTTATAGATTTGAAACTATCCACCTCAGAAAGCTTATCGATTCCATGAAAAGGAGCGAGCCTCTGGTCTAGTGGAAACCACAGATGTGAGCCACAATAGACCAAGGGTCGCAGTGGAGGGCTCCGTCTGGGCACATTCACGTGTACGAAATACGAACAGACGCTTTAAAGAATTTCGAAGTACAAATATGAGCGATCAAACAGTTCGCCGCAGAATAAAGTGAAGGGGGCTTCATTCAAAAGTTCTTCCGAAAGCACCAAGGCAACTACGAGAACATCGTGTATACTGCCTTAACTTGGCTCGTAAAAGATTTCATTAGTATGAGCATGAGTGTTTCAGAATATTATTTTCCAATGAGTCCCGGTTCTGTTTGCATTTATCGGATGGGCGACATCGGGTTTGGAAACTGTCTAATGCCAGCTACATCTATCATTGTATGGGGAGGAATATCTCTTAAAGTAAAAACTGAACTTTGGATCTTGCGAAGAAACTTTCACAATTCCAAAGGATATTTTATATGCTCCATTTTTTAAAAAATGACTTAATTTTAATTCACGATAATGCTCGGCCATTTATTGCGTGTGATGTCAGCCAGTATTTAGACGAGGTAGGCATAGATCCCTTACCTCGGCCTGCAAGGAGCAACTGATGTAAATCCAACTGTGCATTTATTGGATCAGATTGGCAAGAATTTAAGAAATAGACCACACCAACCGGCAAATCTGAGAAAAGTTAGTGAAGCTCTTGTAGAAGAAACGATATTAGCCAAGAAAGTATTGATCATTTGATACGAAGTATGCCACGACGCTTAAAAGCAGTAGTAAGAGCTAGGGGGGAACTACAGGATATTGGGCTTATTTGTGAATTTGATTACGTTTCATTTAATTTCAGTTATTAATAAAGTTTATCAAGCTAATTCACAATTTAATTACGCCATGTGTTTTAAATATATGCAAAAGAATGCATTGTATTACTAAAACTGCTATATATCCTATAAACAAAGAGGTAACAATGAAGATCAAAAATCGCAATGATCTCAAATGATCAGACTACAAAACCACTTTGTCCACTTGTAGTAGGGCGATTATTCTACAGAGTTCTTTAAAAAATCAGGAAAAAACGTACATTTTAATTAAGTTTATTACGAACGGATATGGCTACACATCAATTATAACTTTAATGAGATGTAACTATCTGCTTAAAGCTATTAAACTCTAACATTGGTAATAACTTTGATCTCGTCACCGTGTTGTAAGCCAGTGTAGTTCCAATCCATCGCGGGAAAAGCTTCGTGCTTGCTTGACTATGATATTCCTCTCCTATTTTCATTTTCTACATTTTATGATGTTTATTTTAAAATGAGCACTCACTATACTTGTACCCAATATAAAGTTCAGCTGCATATACCTTTCATACGTCTATTTATCAAACGCCATTTTGAGATGATAGGAATGTCGGAGATTTAAAATTGTGTCTATATTTTTAATATTGGCGCAACGTGTATTACATAAATCATATGGTAAGTCACACATAGGGTGTCCAATAGAATATAACCATCTGGTTAGAAGTAAAAACTTGAAGCCATAATTAATATTTCTTTGATTTGAATGTTTTAATATTCTATTGCTAGAATCATCCTCTTACTTCCTCTAAAGTATTGCAGCAATATTATTATACTTTCAACTAGCATGTCTATGTTTATTCCAATTAACTACATTAATGATAAATATATATGTATCGCTGTACAGGTCGTTTTCTAATATTGGGTCATTTGTTCCCAATACTCATACGCGAAGCACTTCTAAAAATGCATTAATAATTATATAAAAGAGCCCGGAAGAATGAACAATCTAGAAGCGTTGGCTGCCAAAATGAATAATAATAACGTTTTTCTAATTATGTGCCAAAAATTATTTAATTTTGTTCATTAATTTGTCAAGAAAACATAATTAAAGTCTGATTTTTTGTATCAATCTTAATATTTACAAAGGTCTTCACTTGAACAAATATTCTAAATCCAGTACCTGAAACTGGAATTATGAAAGTGAAAAACCTCCTGTACTGTCAGATCTTTAATGACTAGAATAATATCTTGAAACTTTTTATATTTATCAAAAGCTGCCGTTATCTTATAGAGATTTGAAGGTCAAAATTTAGCATGGGCTAGCCTTAATTCGACGGAAAGTCTTAACTTTAAAACTCTATTCCCATGCGAAAATGTCAGTTCTGGCCTAACATTGAAATATCAAGAGCTCCAAAGTATTTCTAGTTAGGCAACACTAATGGTGGGCCTAAACCCGCTCATTTCCATTCTCAATTTTTGCATTTTGGCTTCAGAATACTTGTTCAATGGACGATGTTCGTAAACATTTTGGAGTTTATTTTATTTGATTTTTGTTGTTTTGCTTTATCTGGTGAGCTGAGTTAATGTACAAGGTGATCCAGAGAGGTGTAGCAACGGAAATTTATTCTTTTTAAAATTAATTAATATATATTTGAATTTTCCATTAAATTCTACGTATTTTTTTCTAATATATTATGTACTATTTACATATCTACTGATACCTGATGATAAAGGTTTATTTTCAAATATCATATCATTGATGTTTGATGATAATGATGCTGCAAGAACACGAGAACAATACAGGGAAGATGTTCAGAAGGATCGGAGTTTACCATCTGTATTATCTATAATTAATATGAAGAAGTTATTGCAAGAACCAGCAGCATAAGAAATAAAATAAAGACAAAACAAAAACGAAGAAAGGGATATTATTATATTGTTTTATTTGCAAGAAAATCCTGTCAGAGATATACGGTATGGAACACAAAGCTGTTCAGAGAACTTTAAATTCAAACGACTATCACAATTTTAAAACTAGGTAAGTTCAATAATTAAACGACGCACAAAAAAGAACAAGGCATGGATTTTCCAAATTAAAAGAGGAAATTTTAATCAAGATCGAAATTTTGTGGAATGATGAGGCAATACCATTCCTCCAAGAACCGTGTCAATCAACATCTTCGCACACACACTGCTCGTCGAGTGCCATAGGATCTCCCTTTAGTGTGTGTGTGTACCACTATCATAAAAAAACCGGTATTTATAATAGGAAAAACTGTCACGAAAATGATACAAGCTGTTGAGCCAATTGTTTATCGTAAGTTTGGTGCGACATGTTGCGGCACAAGATCTTAGTATATCTTACAAATTTTTGCCTTTTTCTCCACTTCCTCGTGCGCCGTTTCGGCTCTGGCCCCAGCACAAGTGCTAGTTTAGTAACCTTAACGAAGCTGCTTCCTTCTCCTGAAGGAAACTGGTAAACGTGTTCAAAAACCATTTGACCATGTTTTCAAATCTAGCGATTTAATTCGTATTTATTAATATTCCACGCCACTGTGTATCGCCTACTAAAGAATGCCGGCAAACACTCGGCGACACTCTTAGTGCCACCTCTTGTCACAACGTTTATCCATCTGCATCAGTTTAGCTAGATAGCTAGAAGCAGAACAATACAATCCACGTATTTCGAAACACAAGTCTGGTTCAGCTACAAGCAGAACGCATCCGGACAATCACAGTGCTTCCTACAGCGACTATCCGAAACAGTCACTCTAGAGTATTTTATAATTTTAGGGTCCCTAAAATTACGATCTATAATAATCGAATTTTATACAAAACTAGTCAGTAGATTTCAACCAGGTTTGTGTTAAAATTCATAATTTTTATTTAGACAACCGGTGATGTTAAGTTTTTCTATAACTTCTCTATATTTACATTATTTGCCCTCTACGGAAGGAATATTTCAGGAGTGGGGATAAATTCACGCGCCAAGGGAGAAAGGATGGGTAAGTTGTTCCCCGACTCTCTCCCAAGTAAGTTGCGATAGCATCAAACATTAACAATAGACTAGAATGTTTACTCTAAGCTCCGCCTCCATTATTTTCCTCATTGCCCCGTCGCGGAACCTGATGAAATGCTGGTTAACCGCTCAGGCCTCGTGCCACGTTTCACCCCGTCTGGTCTAAAGTCTGGTATCTCGCTTTTGTAAGCGCTACAACAAAAGTGCCGACTGAGAGTGGACCTTCTAGTATCTTGTTAATGTTCGGTGGCGATAGTTCACGCTCATCGTGGTACTCGGCCATGGAAAACTTGTTCCCTGACTCTCTCACAACTAAGTCGCTATAGTAAGCGTTCGCTGTAGCACTCCACCATGCAAGTAAACTCACTATTTCACAGTCACTCCCTCTCAAAAGCAGAAAAGTAAATGACATTTTGGCTCTCAGCCAATATTCTCTCTGCTTTATTATAATATAAAGTTTCCCATAAGTGCTCTTTCTATTTTTCGGAGAGTATCCTATGCGTTCCCAGCAAAGCGTGTTTTTTTAATCCATTTTATTGCGTGTATTGAAACCGCATTTCTACAAAAGCATCCCTGTCATGCTCTCTTTTTAAATTGAAGTTTTCTCTTACACACTCATACAGTGTGATGTTTTCCAATGCAAATTACTCTGCAAGGTAAAATAAACCTTCGACGCCATTGCGCTACCAACCGAAGTTATTTATGCCTATTACTGCATATTCTCAATTCACTCCAACTTGAGTCATTCTTATTTGTAAGAAGTTGAAATACATTGTACATAGAAGCTAAAGAGAGACTTAGTAGGCGTTTTTAAATGACTTTCCCTGTGTTTGAAGATAAACTGCTCAACGATTGAACGTTGCTCGTCAATTAGTGAATATAGTGTACATAGTAGCTTATTGTGGACATTAAGGAAATATTTATCCTTTTATTATTACTTGTATATTACTGTATTTCATCTCAGCGATATCTCAGTTAATCAAGCTCACACTGAGTGGTTCCGTAGGAACTTTAACAAACATTTAACTGCGTTTAGCTGCAAGGTTGTATTTATGCAGTTCTTTATCCTTTATAATTATTGTTATTCTGATATTGAGTGAAGTCGATACCTAGCACTGACAGAAATTGTCTATATTCTGGTACCGTCAGAATAAAATATTTCAAATGTTTTTATTTTGTTTAGTTACGAGCTTTAAGTTGTTTTCAAGTAAAATAACATATTAAAATATTCATGCTAAAGGCTTTTGTTTTATTTTCAAATTCACTTAGAACTAGCCCATATGGTAATTTATACTACTCATGTGCAGTCTCTGTTTAGAAAATCGACCAAGGTCAAATCTACAACAAAACGGTCGACGTTTCGAGGAACAAATCTGCCCCCGTTGTCAAAAACGAATAACAAATCTAAAAATGAAATTGTTTACTAAATTTGTAGGATAAGCATGAATCCTCCACAACAATATAGAACTTATCTACAAGATCTTAGGTCCCGTTTTTATCCATGGCACCTAAAACGGGTTAAGATATCTGTAACTTTTGGAAATTGAAATTTAATACTTTATCGATGAACTACTAATTCATCTTCTTCTTCTTCTTCTTGTGCCTTCTCCTATTTTCGGAGGTTGGCGATCAGTAGGGCAATCTTCACTTTCAAAACTGCTGTACGAAAGAGATCGGCAAATGTTGTCCCGAACCAAACCCGGAGATTCTTCAGCCAGGAGTCTCTTCTTCGGCCAGGTCCTCCTTTTCTATTAATTTTTCCCTGAATTATAAGTTGGAGCAATTCATATTTGTTGTTACGCATAATGTGGCCTAAATATTCCAGTTTCCTCTTCTTAATGGTGTATAAAAGTTCTACTTCTGTGTTCATTCTACGCAGTACCTCCTCATTTGTGATTCTATCCATCCAGAGATGAGATGATGTTATGCGTTTACACATTTTATCAGTCAGGGTCCATGCCTCTACTCCGTACTAATTCATACTAGGCAAAATATAATTTGGTAACAAGACGGAGCACCTGTTTATCAGATTCTAGTAGTAAGATATTTTCTCTATAATTATTACTACGTTGGGGTTTGGAACCTTCGGCAACATGCACTAAAACAGAGTTTTATCCACAATACCGAAACAGAATTTTAAGTTTTAATCATCTCCTGATGATGCTAATATGGTTAGCGAAACGCGCGTCGAGTGCAAAAATTCTGTTTTGGTATTGTAGATAAAACTCTGTTTTAGTCTATAATAATTATTATCAATTGTGAATGAGTAGATATGAAGCAATTAACTGACCCGCGAACTCCCTAGATCTAACGCCCATGCATTTGGGACTATTTGAAAAATATAGCAAATAGGGAAGGAAGCAGTTATATTGAAGAAATTCAGAGATAAATTGTCGAAGAAATAAGAGATTTATTTAAAAATGAGAACGAAGCAATTATAAATGCACTGGAATGCCAGAAAAGAATTTAGGTTAAAGGGGGATATGCAGAGCATTTAATATAGGCTAGAAATTATACGTTTTATTTATTTATTTGTTTGTACTTGATTATAACTTTTAATTACCAAGTATGTTATTCACAAGTTTTTTAGATAGAATTTAAAAACTATAACATTTAGCTCGTTTTCTAAAATAATAGCAGAAAATAAGGAAAAATCAGTAAATCGGACTTCAAACATCAATGTCATGACATTTGAAAAAATAAGCCTTTATTTCTAGGTTGCATCAGGTATCTAAATAGGTAAGCAATTATGACGGTATTTTATAATTCTAAACCTCTCATATTTCGAAAACCAGAATTTTTTGATACATGTATCATGCAAAAATTATGCAGAAAATTCAAAATCATTAAAAAATGTGGTATATTAAATTTTAAAAAGAAGGAAAGTTGTTGTGTACCTTGTCCTTTTGAAACGTCATAGATACATAAAAATAATAGATATTTCCATCTAAATAGTTATCTCGATCATCCTGTACGTATAGCAAAGTTTCTCTTCCATTTTATTCTTCTATTATTTTATATAGACGTAGGCTTGCAGTGTAGGTACTAAAGAAACGAAGTCCACAAAAAATCAAAAGAACAGATAAACAAATAATTATTGATTAAAAATATGAAGCTAGCAAATACATACTTTAGTAATCACTTCAGCTTCAGCACAAGACTGTAAACCAACTTACAAATCGATTATACATGTTATTGTGTTCTGGTGCTAAAACAAACCTCATCGTTATCCATAAATTCGTACTCCATCAAGAATTCTATTCCTAACGTCTGTGATAGGGTATGTGTAGTGTATGTTACCATATGAAATATGGATGGAATTTCGCGTGCTGCCTCCGAAAGGATTGATTGCAAGTACGTGTGTAAGCGACTTGTTACGGTTAAAGTGAGCATTCAGCACTATTCGCGTTCGGGTTAGTGTGAATTATTAGACGAGAAAACTAGAAACCCAGCCTGAATATATATTTATTACCTTCAAATCCTGATTAGAAAATAAGGCAATTAACTCTGAACAAGAACTAGTCCTAAGTAATATGAAAAAAGGATCGAGACTTCTGCAGGACAATATGTTGCGTAGAAAAGTCTTCAGCATATTTTATTGCTATTGTTAAATTATATTAAAAACTGAAGCAGCATTCTTTGCAATGGCGTAATCATTTCAGAATAATTTTATATATTATATTTTATATTATCTTAATTTTGTTCATAATTATATTTGTTAGAAGAGCGCAATCGTCCCCTCCTCCGGTAGTAGTACGTTCAGATATGTGATGTGTGTGCACACCATTTTAACATCTAAAACTTCTGACGTCAAACCCCAAAAACCCCGATCAGAACCTGTTTGCTGCTTCTGGAATTCTTTATCATTTTGTTTAAGTTCTAATAATAAAAACCTAGCCAAGAGTGGTTTTGCTTTGTTACCATTATGCTCATAATATTTAAAATTATTACGAATCGTAAAAAGTTAATTATTCTAGCGAAGATAATCTCTAATTTTACACATATTTGCACCAGTACAGGCCTCCCTCCAATACGTCCAGGAACATTTTCCCGTTAATAGCCTGTTTTTACATTTTCCGAATTTTCGATTGGTGTCGAGTGCGGTAAAATCCATACACGGCTTTTCAATTAAAATTTCTGTTTCCTCTGCTCCCATCACTTGATCTCGTTCGAAAATCCGCGTTAAGTATTGGGTTTTTGTTTTTAGCAAATTATATCATTAGATTCGGCTGAATATGCGTTTCAAATTTGTTTGGAATCAGACGAGCTTGAAATGGAAAACCAAAATAATCGATCTAAAAAAGCAGTAGTATAATAATCGAGTAAATGTTGTAGGTGCAAAAATATTTAAAGTTTTGGGCTAAGAAATTAATATTAAATTCGATAATGAAATTGCATATTAATAACACAACCTATGAACAAAGGAAAATTAAATAAATATATCCTAGCCTAATGGATAATTAGATTAGTTTAGGGACATATGAGCCCTTACACTGCGACATTTTCAGATCTATTATATTTGACCTCAACTAGTCATTTAGAGTCTCCCCTTCTATATGGGATCTCTTCGAGCCTTAATCGGCAGTGACAAAGTATGTATCCTGCTGTTTCCTCCTCTTCCTTACAGAACTTGCACAGCGAATTTCTGCTATGCTATCATGGGCCTAATAATTGCCCCTCCGGTTTTTTCCTCACATTGTTCTGCGCAGATTGAAAATTACTATACTTTTGTGCATAATATTTTGTAGATATTGATTCCATGTCAGTTTATATTCCAAGATGATTCCCTCTTGTGCAAATGGTATCTCTACGTCATTGCTCTGAATCTTTCCAGTATTCTTTTTTTAGTGAATTTCACTATGGTGTTGTAATGGAGATTCACGGTCAGCCCTTCCTTTTTGCATCACCTGCCGATAATGTTTAGAGCTAGTTGTGTGAGCTCCATGACCGTACCTGCGAATCTGCCCTTTGCAATAACCACAAGATTTGATCGTCGGCGTATCCTAAGCAATAGAAGCCGTTGGATGTTAACCTTAATATCAATTTATTCATTAGGATTGACCATAATAAGGGCTATAACACCCCTCCCTATGGGCTTCCCCTATTTGCTCTAACGGTCAGTGTTGTTTCGTAATTAAATTTGTTGATATAATATCCCTATTTTTCAAATTGGCATTTATCCACTTACACCGAAGTGGTACTCCTTATCCTCCTGGTATCCATCTGTTTATCAACCTTTCCATCTGTTTATCAACCTTTCCTCATAAAACTTTTTTCGCGATTACCTTTTAAATGTTCTTATTTCCTTATTGTACTGTGTGAGTTTAGCTGTAAGCTGGTTGAGTTTTGCTTTGTTAAATATTCCGCTCACCACGAATGGCTTCAAGGTACTTGTTTCACCAAATTGTTGTATTATTTTGTTGACTTGATTTTTAAGACAGTTTCCCTCGCTTGCAGCAACTATTGCCTTGCTTATGAGCTTCACTGATCTCTCAAGATCAAAATTATCAGGTGTTTCACATGATTCTCTAGGGGCTCCCTAAGTGACATTGAATATCCTTCCCAGTTGATATCTTTTGGGTTCCTATACTTAACTGTAATACGCGATAAGGTAAATACATCAAATCTGATCTGTCTTTGGTCCGAACATGAGGATTCGTTTGACACATACCGATTGGGAATGGTATCATGTGTTTTTTCCAATGAGAGAGTTATGTCTAAGACTTCCATCGTCGCCGATGTGGCAAAATTTGGTTCACTATCTATATTAGCTATTATCAACCTTTCTGCTGATATCGATTGTAACACCGACTCACTTCTTGAGTTGATGTCTGTGCTTACCAATAAGGTATGGTGTGCATTTGCGTTACATCTTTGGCAGTTGAAGATTTGCCCTTGCTGCATATGCGATGTCTTCAACTAGTATCGGTGGTGGATATATCTCCTCCTCGCACAAGAAATACGTGGAACTAACTAACCATCTTGTGGTACCTTCCTCTGACAGCGAAGTTAGGAGACCTGTAACAACATCACCGATGCAAAGCACTGGTACTAGTACGCGTTTTGCCTTATGGCTACTTACGAGTACAATATATGCGCGAGGTTTATTGTTACCTTCTGTGTATAGTTCTTTACCTCGTGTGCAATTAGCAATCGATTCAGATCCAAACTAACATGTTATGGTTTGGGTATCTTAGACAAAATAACTGCTACTGAAATGGTCAAAAGATTAGTCCTAGACAGCTCTGCGACAGCTTTAGAGAAACCTAATCTCGAATTTAATTAAATTAAGTCATGATAAAACTTACCACGAATCAATCAGTGGAATCAATACTTCCTACAAATCGCCTTATAAAAATATCAACTTCGATTCTTTGTTCTAGAGAAAACTTAAAACATCATATAGCAGTATAAATGAGGCCTTCTGTAATCCCTTGATACAGGACCCCCATATATCCAAAAACGCCGAGCGTCGAAAATGGTAAATTATAAATCAACTATAACCTATTCCATAATACTATGACCTTTCAGGCAGATATATTAAATATTGTGGCATAAACCAGCATAAAAGACAATCAGTTCGAGTTCGATGTATTGTTTCAGTTCCTCGGACAGACTAGGAAGTAAAAATATTTTTAGCAGGACACCAGAGGATAATTAGACGACCGACGAGTTAAACTAAGAAAGCGCTTGGAGGGCTCTCGTCAAAAGTAAAACCGAGTACAGAACTTTGAAATGGATTAAGTCAATATATAGACTCCAATTTTCAAATCTGTAAAATATCGATCTTTCCTCATAAATAATTCAAAAATCGCGGAAGCTATCAGACAAGATAAAAATTTTTATTGCCGCACAGGTGTAACAAACAATAAAGACGTAAAGGTATTTTCGTTTTATGCCGATCTACTGTCAGTAACTACAGCTTTATTGGCCACCGATTCAATTTTACCTAAAATATGTCTTCGCGGCCGCAGCCCGTGTTTTATGGGCCTGTTTTTTTCTGAAGCGGTCGCCCAATATCAATTTTATACCCTTCGTTTGCAAAGAGTGCCCCATAAAAATTGCGCATATTTTTTCCAGGACTTTATTTAGTGGAGTCCGGGATTACCGACTTGCAAAGCAAAAAATAACAAACGACTCCATAAAATTCATAAAGGTGACATTTGTGATCACTATAACTCACTTTTAAATATATTTTTGCTGGAGAAACTTGTCTGTTAATTT
>MU185624.1:0-19800 GCA_016904865.1 Pissodes strobi | reverse complement strand
CCTACAGTGTAGGGTACCAGCAGGCGGTTCATGCAATTGTATTGTATACTTGTTATGCATTTATATATTCACCGTCTGTCAAGAATTTATTAAACTTTCAGTTTATTAATTGGAGCGAAGAAAATTATCTTATTTAGCAAAAAAAAAATATTAAAGCTTAATTCTTGAGCAAAGAAAATTACAGTTTGGCGTATCTTCGTCAAGGAGAAAAATTTGAGTTAAATATCGGATTTATTAACCAGAGTAACGAATAATACGGCTAGGCGTTTATATTTAAAGATAGAAAGGAAAGAAAAGGGAAGAAACAAACACCAATAATAAAGGTAAGGTAGCTCATATTCAGTTGATGGCTTCTCGGTGGTTTTCCGGGTGGAAAGAAAAAAACCATACACTTCCTCTGACGAAGAAGGACTCTAACGGCGTCCGGAGCAAGTCACAATCTAGAGACCAGATTGGCGTGGCCTAATGACTGAGCTTTAAAGGCTCGTAAATGAAACTCTGCCGGTCGAAATACTCTGTCGGTTGAAGTACCCCGATGGTCGAAGTACCCCGACGGTCGAAGTAAAGGATTGCTATACGAGTAGATCGTTGGAATGCTGAGGTAGGTCGTGGACGGACAAAGAGGCTTCTGTAAAGAATTAAGACGCAATTAAAATCCACTCATGGCGTCCCAAAATGGCGGCATTCGTAGTAGAGAGACAAAAAAAAGCAAATTCACTAACCTACCTGCTTTAGCATTAAATCCCAGTTACGGGGCGAGTTCCAGGCACTAACGAACAAAACTAACCAACGTAAGCAAAATAAGGTCTGAGACTCTAAAATTGGTGGGTTGGAATAATCCCATGAGGTAAAGCCAAAAAACTTCCAACACGACCACACTGCTTCAAACGGCAACTCAACGTAGAGTTATTTCCTTGAAAACTCGCCGAAAGCAGACGCTTTCTTCCAATATTCCTACTACAAACTACGCCTGGCCAATAAGAGTATAGTCACCCGTTACGTGGCCACGAGCTGTCATACCCAATAATTTATCCAAAGCGATTTCGAAAGAAAAACGCAGAACTTTGAAGTACCAAAGCCTATCTTAATTAATTACTCAACCTAGCTAAAAGGAAATAACCATTCGACCAGCTATTCATTAGGGAAACGTGCAAAAGTAAATTCCAATTTTCGTGACGTCAAAACAAAAAAAAGTCCCCAAACGGCATTTCACGTTCCGGAATTGGTACGCGCGGTACAGCAAATCGCTACAGAAAACTGATCTAAAGGTAACCCAGACGATCTTGGTTTTGAATTTCCGGAAAAAGGCAACTGCAATTCACTTTCAGCACTTCATTCACCGGGCGGTAGAGGTCATTACAATTTCGCCGTCCGGATCGACAATTCTTGAGTGGTTCACCACTTCGTCAAGAACAAAACCCTATAGTATATATAATCCTTACGTGGCTATAATAAGGAAAAATGATCAATTCTGGTGTGGTTCGCCATTTAGTCAAGATAACCCTTGCTTTAACATTTAAACTTAACTTGGTGAAAAAGGAAAGCTGACACGTTACAAATTTAGGCACTTAAATAAATAAAATTGATTTTACTTTATTCTGAACGAGTTGTAGACACTGGTTCTCCCTGGAAATAAGTTTCCATCATGTTGCGTCACCCAGACCAAAAAAAGGCCTACATCGCAGAAGAAATTCGATCCCATAGAAGGAATTCTAACCCATAGAAAGAATTATGTTCCTCGGAAAGATCCTGGTTAAATGATAAATAATTTTAGCCATCTTAAATAGAAACACTCGTGTCACCACACTGTTTCATCACACAACGTTTATGGATTATATGGCTGATAATCTTAGAAAATATAGATTCTACTAAATTTGTTTAATACGGCAACGACACAAACAGGCGTTAGTTGGACCTTAAAACATGGACTGAAATAGTGGATACATTCCGATGCGGAATAGTGAAGATACATTCCGATACGGAAACCGGCCTGCTCGCCTTGAGCGTTCAAGCGAGAAGAGCTATCCATTTTCTCACAAACGAGTATATACCTCTTTGTCATGGGCATTATACGGATGTACCGTACCTGTCAAGCAGTTTCGAGCCCCTGGAGACATAAGGTAGCGAGAGTATTGATAACACAAATTAACCAGTGAAAGAAGAAAATCGCAATACTGTATTCAGTAATATTTGCAACGTTACACTTATAGCAGAATTTGAATGAATAATTAAATATAATTTTTCCACCCTTCAAGGAAATATTGATTATATTGGTAAAATAATTAGTAATTTTTCTTATTAATAGACTGACATATAATTAACTTTTTTCAAATAGGTACTTAGGTTTAATCAGTCAGATTTTTTATGTATACCTACAATATCACATAATAGGCCCCTATCATATTGCTGGTAATACCTATGTATTATCGGGATATTTATCTCAGTATTTATATATTACCTACCATGTTGCCCGAGGACAATAAAAATAAACGAATGAGTATGTATTACTGTAGTTTTGCCCTAAATTTACCATGAGCCGCCAAGAAATCCGGACGAAATTATAGTATAAATTCTGTCGAAAATATGCTAGACTCAAGACTCTTTATAAATTTGTATTAATTCTTTTTAGTGTTTACTCATATTCCAAACTCAAATGTTCAAAATATGACAAATCATTAATTGCTCTGCAGATACACATGGAGGCCTTCTGATGAAAATTTCACAATATCACTACTCAATTTTTTTACGGTCCGAAAAAGCTATTAGTAGTAGCTCGACGTGAGCCACTACCGGAGGCAGCGAGGTTCAGAAACTCCTATTTACCTCTACTAACAAACAGGCTAATAAAAAAAAATAGCAACCACTTTCTTCAGGCCGTAAAAGAACTGATGAATTGGAAAACCCTTTAGCGATCTCCAAAAATTCATTATATGTTGTTGGTTCTACTTCTAACTGACAAAAAATCCCTGGCGGTCACGATAGCAATATTTAGGGCATATTGCACTAGTATTTTATTCAGAAACTACATATTTTTGCTAAATAAAGAGACACTTCGGAAAATCTCAAAATATATTTTAAGCTCTAACGAACATCTTTATTAAAGCAAGAAGAATTTAAGGTTTGCCCAAATCTATTTTTAATATAATATAAATTTCCCCACATATTCAAGTGTGTACGTCTCTCCGGAGCAAAACTCGACGTAATTGCGATGTAAAAGCCAGTCTTGGATGTGAAGGAAAATTCAAAATTTCCCTTTGGGACGATACCAGCACTAATGTCGTCACTGAAAGGGCACTCCAGGGATTTGAATAATATGACCCGAGAAATATAATAACAAACGCTCCTATCTTTGCGGACGCAGGCTTATCTAAATTCTAAAATAACTCCCCTCTTTGGATAATCGTACAATCGAAACGCGCGGTACCCCGAATTGTTACAGTTTGCCAAACGTATGATAATATCTTCTTAATAGCCCCAAATTTACCGGAATTAGTTAAGATTTTTTTTAAACCTCTTAAAAAAACTCTAAATAGTTCACGCCGAAAGCATACTTCTTAATCCATTATTTTCCAAAAGTAAAGAAAACCACAACAATCATACCTTTTTTTAATAAAGCAATGTGCGCTCTGCTGCAGTTATAGAAATGCGGGAAAGCTTTTGATTATTTTGGAAGGTACTTACTTCCACTTTAGTTGTATCTAGAAAGTCATACTGCCCGTAAAAAAAATGGTAATGCTCCAAATAGTCGTCCTTAGTGAATTTTCGATCAGTCATCATGGTTTTTATTCAAAACCCTGAGGAAACCTATGCTAACCTAGCGTATCTACACAGTCCAATTACCAGGTACTCGTCTTCTAAATGGTCCAATAGCGGTACAAAATAGTTCCTCCTGACGGTCGTGGATACACGCGGCCTGATGAAGAACAGATTTGAGGAAACATGAAACGATAGCGGTAAGGTTTGAACGATAGCGAGGCTTCCTGCACGGATGTAACATAATTTCCGTAATGCGCGTGCGCGGATACGTCACTGATTTCCGGTCGTACTTCGCTACTACAATTTTAGGCCGTCGAGGTGGCGGCAGGCATGAGAGAGAGAAATAGTACAGATGAGACTGGCCGTAAACGTGCCAAGGACCAACCTCGGAAAGAGAGAGAAAGAGAGAGAGAGAGAGAGAGAGAGAGAGAGAGAGAAGGACTGGCCGTAAATGTACCAAGTACCAGCCTTGAAGGAAGAAAACAGAGCGAGAGAGTGTAGTGTGTGTGAGAGGGGCAGTGCTACCTACAATTCCCATGCAGTAACAGCTAAGGCGGACAAGTCAGACGGAGGCGATGTCTGTGGTCATGATGGCGGCGATCTTTGGCAGTATTGGCAGAGGTCCCTAGAGTTTTGGTCTGGTCGGCTTGCGTCATTTGCTTCAAGAACCCGGATGGATTCTGCCGGTTTAGCTCGATGCGGCCTGGTTTTGTTACCGCGGCGCGTGATGGGGATCGCGTCACGTCTGGCCGTTAGGTGGAGACCTTGTGCGCATGATTCATGGTGAGTGGCGCGGCGGTCTACTGGTACCGCGCGATAGATGTAATCAAAAAGAATGACGTCGATAGCCCGCAAAATAAGAAAGTTAAAACCGAGAGTGCATACCATGCCCTAAAAATATAGTAACGTCATTACAATCAATATATTTACGTTTATTTATTAAGGACTAAGAAAATGTATTTAAACCCCACACTGTTAAGTATACCAATGCTTGGCCTGGATTACAAGAAAATTATATTCTGTTATATTTGACGATTTCAACAAAACATATATATTTTAGGTCTAAAAAGCGCATAAATAGAGCTATGACAACAACGATCTTCGCATTTAGAACAATTTGAGTCGCAATAGTATTAATACACATAGCTGCCTCGACTCGAGATTTGAATATAATTTCGAAATTGTACGACCCACATGACTAAACTATTCACTAAATTTATCCGAATAGACAAGGGCTCATTTGCGCTCTAGCATCAAAATTCATTTTAAACCTCTTGCGGCTCATGTCAATTCTAATCTTAATAAATGATGGGTTGCGATTGCAAATAATACATTCAGACTGGGGTAAGGATTTCCGCAATGATATTGTTTATTATATTATAAATACATTTTATTCATACTTACACCATTGTAAAAATCGTTGCCAATGGATTTAACACTTCCTCCTCATCACATTGGAAAAAATGCATCAATTGATCTAAAGAACAGTTAAAGGAGCATATATAACGATGAAGAGTTTTGCAGTCATCGCCACCGATAGAGCTCCTATTAAAAAGAACATAAATCGTAGTAAATGATATTTTTACTTGCAAAATCGATATCGTAATCAACTACAACTATTACTATGGTATTTCAGGTAGATATTGAGTAGTTGGTGTCACCTTTAGATATTCGTGAACCCGATGAATTAATTGTATTCTTATTTAAAGCACCACGCAGCCTATGGCAATAATACCTTGTTTACATCACCTTGTAAAAATGTAAAATTGAGCTCATCAATCTGAAGGAAAATGTAAGAATCGTATAGGGGTAGTAGAGTGAGAGGAACGTTATTGAAATCACTGCCATAGAGCTCATATTTAAAAAAAAATCCATGTCAAAAACATAATTTTAGGTGAAATAGTATATTAAGATACTAGTGGTAAAAGACCATATTTTATCGCACGAGCACGAAATTAGGAAACGACCCGCTTGCGGGGAGTTTCCTAACGTGCGAGTGCGCTAAATGTCTTTTAAAACGTGTATTTTATACTATTTTTTCTATTTTGCACGTTTTTTAATGAAAAGCATTAATTTATTCAAGTCGCGATCAAAAGTTGGACGTTCATCTTGTCACTTTTGACGTCTGCATTATTAGGAATCCCATTCAAAACGGTGTCGAAATTTTTGCTAGTGAGCCTTGGCATTGAACAATTTTGTTAATATCATAGCAAGCAGTCAACAAAAGTAGTGTCGAAAAGAACTTCTTTTCGACACTACTTTGCGTATCGAAAAGACTTCTTTATGATATCAAAATAGAAAAAATCTATTTCGTAATCAAATAAATCTAAGTTACTGAGTACTATATTCTCATGGCTCCACTGCGTAGCCCCTTTTCGCATCTATCAATTTAAGAAAAATACGGTGTGTGCTTAACGACACACACACGACAGAAATGAAACCTTCAGCAATGCGAGATTAATATTACGAAATTCAAGTATTTTTGTGTTCTATACTTTGAAATTACTTGTCACAGCTTCGATGTTGAAAATAAAATTTTTCTCGAAATCTCCCATAAAATTGGCAAAAACTGCTGCTTACCGCTTAAAAAATATCCATAAAAACTATACGCATCGATGTGCTAAAAGTAAAATTTTATCCCGAAATCTGCCATAGAATCCGGTAGAAATTTCTTCTAATCACCACATAATATCCACATTTTGCAATCATGAGTTATTTTTTTTCGCTTTAAACTGTTTTCATTTTTCAGGCAATTAAATGTATAAATCCACATATTTTAACCTAAATGTCATGTTCACATTTCCCATAATGTATCAAAAGCAAAGCTATCTATTCATACTCGTAAACTGGTCGAAATATTAAAACTTTGAAAATGTATTGCTACTTTTGCAGTTTATAGCAGAGATCACGAGGTTTACGAATCTGATATTCATTTCTTGAAAATTGCTTTGCGTATGCTTAAATTAGATTTTTTTTAATGATAAAAAAATCACCAATTCGGAATTTTCAATCGGATCGACGCGATTTTTTTGTATGTTCTGCTCATATTCTTCTTCTTAAATGTAGGAGAGTTTGATTGGTCCCAATTACTTTTTTTTAATAATAAAGTGTTAGGTGGTGACGTGTCGTGTCAAAACTCGAAATGGCGAAAAGTTTAAATTCAATTAGCTCACCCTGTATAAAAGTCACCATCATCTTCAAAGTGTCTTCTAACAACTTTTTTGTAATAGAGTTTCGTCAAATAATCGGCTTTTCCGAAAAAAATCAAAACCTTCTATTTTTGACCTAGAAATCGATGTGTTTACATTTTTCCTGAAAAGTACATTTTCTTGGCATTTTCGAAACAGAGAAACAATTAGAAAGTTTTTCCCCAGGAGGTTCCTTATCGAACTATCGTCACTTCTCCTGGTTCCATTGGATCTGCTCACCCTAGCGGCTGGTCTAACAAAACAATTTTTATAAAGTATATTCTCCATTTTATAAAGAAGGTAAACTGTTCCTCAAATAATAAGGTGCTACTAATCCTTCATAACATTGAAAGCCATGTTACCATCGAAGCAATAAATTTGACAAAATAAAATGGAATAGTTATGCTTACCCTACCTCCTCACACGAGTCACAAGCTCCAGCCGCTAGACCGAAGCGTATTCGGACCTTACAAAACATACTACAACACAGCATGCCACCCTGGAAAATCAGTTTCAATTTAGGATGTGGCTGAAATATCAGGAATAGCCTTCCCTTTAGCATTCACACCTTCAAACATTCAGTCCCGTTTTAGAGTATCAGGTATTGGCCTGAAAACATTCTTCAAGAGCATGAATTCATGGGATCTTCGGTAACTGATCGCCCATATGACGACCCACCTACATCACAAGGAGCCCCATCTTTACATCCAGCATCCGTATCTGCAACGACATCAAGTATTGTCGCAACATCAACCAACATTCATACATCCACACCAAACGCTACTACGTCCAGATCAAACACCACTCCATCCACACAAAATGTCACTTCATCCGCATCACATGCATTAATTTCACCCAAATTGATTCGTCCATTTCCACAAGCTGCACCAAGAACTGCTTCCGCAAAAGGACGAAATATTAACTGATTTCCTGAAAAAATGGAAATTCAAGCTAACAAAAAACCAGCTACAAAAACACCATAGGCAAAAAGAGACTATTAAAAGAAAGTGCTACAGTCGTCATCGTCGTCATCATCTTCAGATGATTCTGAAGACATTGTTGTCTATGATAACGATTCAGACTTAGATGCGGAAGATGATTTTGAAATGGATACCAAAGAAGGATGCCAGGCTAAGTCCACAGGAGTGAAAATTTTCGATTTAGCAGTAGGTGATTTTTGTCTCACAAAACTAACGGGGAAGAAAATACATTTCTATGTTGCCGAAGTAACTGCCAGAAGTCTTTGTTTAATGGTCCAATACTTAAAGAGAATTCTAACCAGCAACAAGTTTTCTGGCCCAATTGGTCAACAATTTCAAATTGATATTGAAGACGTTTTGCTTAAACTTGCACCATTACCTCAGGCTGGATTGTCTGAAAAGCAAAAAGGGATACATATTTTTGATATAAATTTCGATAATTACAATGTTGAATAGCAATATTTTTTTGAATTTATTTTTAAATTTTTATATGTGGCTCAAGGTACAGGGTTATCCAACGAGGACTAGACAAGGCGATTTTTTGACTTTTCCTGTACTCTTATAAAAAAAACTGAAATAGCCATCTTATGTAATTTTCTCCCGCGAATTCGGATATGTTCAGCAAAAAACAATTGAACATCAAATAAAAGTGCTAGGGGTCACTTTGATATTTTTTTAAATGAAACACCCTGTATATTACAACATTTTTGGACTCTCTAGAAAAATCTAAACACATTTTGTGTATAATATCCTATACTTATCTAGCTGTTTGCCAAATATTGACAGTTTAAAGTCGGGCATTTTGACATTTTGACAGGCTCTAAAATCTAAACCGCACGAGATCAAAGGAAGCGGTTTGCACATTCCTTCCTATCTTGGGTTTTCATAAGCTATCGAATGATAGTAACTCTGAATTTAACCGGAGTTTTAAAAGCTCCGGTTAATTTTATCCGCAGGTTAAATTCGAAGATACTGTCATTCGATAGTTTACGAAAACTTAAGATAGGAATGTGCAAACCGTTTTCTTTGATCTCGTGCGGTTTAAGCCGCGTTCGTTTTTGTCATCTTTTTCCTCGATTTGCTCTGAAAATTTGGCAGTCACGAGTTCTGTGTATTTAAAAGGAAAATCCAAGTCACGTGCCTGTCAAAATGTTAGAGCAAGTCGAGGAAAAAGATGACAAAAACGAACGCGGCTCTAAATTCTAGAGCCTGTCAAAGTGTCAAAATACCCGACTTTCAACTGTCAATATTTGGTAAACAGCTAAAGATAGGTATTATACGCAAAATATGTTTAGATTTTTCTAGACAGTCCAAAAACGTAGTAATATACAGGGTGTTCCATTTAAAAAAATATCAAAGTCACCCCTAGCACATTTATTTGATGCTCAATTGTTTTTTGCTGAACATATCCGAATTCGCGGGAGAAAATCACATCAGATGGCTATTTCAGTTTTTTTTTTTATAAAAGTACAAGGAAAGTCAAAAAATCGCCTTGTCTAGTCCTCGTTGGATAACCCTGTACAGGGTGTCCCATTTTCGTTGATATTACGGGGTATCTCACTTACGAGTAAAGATAGAGAGTTGCGGTTTCCGCAATACTGTGCTACTTTTTTGTGAAAAGAACGATGGTATAAACAAAAATTTTATAGCCCGCTTCGTTTTTGAGATACAGGGCGAAATTGAAAGTAATGCATTTTGGGACCCCCCTCGTAACTCCGTTATCCTTTAACATATCGCAAAGCTAAAAAATTGCTCTTATACAGGTTTTGACGTAGAATCCAGTGGCGTGATCAGATTTTTGCTGTGAGCTGTCAATTTTTAGCTATAAATCAAACTTATGGTATTTTAAATGGAACACCCTGTATATTTTTCTTTCGTTTGATTGGAAATGTTACAAGCTTTATAAAAATATATAATACACTATATGTATTTTAAATATTAAGCCTAAAATTCATAATTTCACAAAATTTGTCTCGATACGACACTCTTGTATTTTTTTAATGTAACACCCTGTATATTTTTGTTTTATTTGAATGGAAATTTTATAAGCTTTATAAAAATATATAATACATGATATGTATTTTAAGTAACAAGCCTAAAATCCGTAATTTCACAAAATGTGTCTCTATACGACACTCTTGATGAGTATAGTATAAGCATTGTCTTTTAAACAAAGGTCTAAGTATTAGCAGTCATAGACTATTAAGAACAATGGACAATGGAATGGTAACTTTTTATTGGCAAGACCTTTCAGTGGCAAATTTTATATTTTCTGTGTAATATTGTATTTTTTACGATGGCTCAAAATGAAAATTATCAATATTTTGAAAAATATGACATGTTAGTCTGCTTTATACAGAGCAATGAAAACTTTCGTGAAGCTTCTCAGCTATATCCCAATAAGTTTGTTTGAATATTTATTTACCTTTTGACTTATTTGGGTTTATTTTTTTAAGTATCATTTTAATTTATAGATATCCCGAAAGAAGGCATCCTAATCTTTTAATGATTTCCGGAATAAAGAAAAAAATTGGTAGAACAAGGAACGTTGCCTCCGCCCTTACCGAGATTATACTTATTATACGTTTTTGGTAGGGGCCGGATAAATGTTCCATGTTCTCTTTATTCCTGAAAACATTAAAGGACCAGGTTGTCTTCTTTCAGAATATCCATAAATTAAAATGATACTTAAATAAAAAATAAACCCAAATAAGTCAAAAGGTAAATAAATATTCAAACAAACATATTGAATAATAGTTGAGAAGCATGATACAATACTGTTATTGTATCATGGTTGAGAAGCTTCACGGGAGTTTCATTGCTCTGTATAAAGCGGACTAACATGTCATATTTTTCAAAATATTCATAATTTTCGTTTTCAATAATCGTAAAAAATACAATATTACACAGAAAATATAAATTTTGCCACTGACAGGTCTTGCCAATAAAAAAATGATCATTCCATTGCTCTGATAATCTGTCCCTACTAATACTTATAACGTTGTTTGAAAGATAATGCTGATACTATGCTCATCAAGAGTGTCGTATAGAGATACATTTTGTGAAATTATGAATTTTAGGCTTATTATTTAAAATACATATCATGTATTATATATTTTTAAAAAGCTTATAAAATTTACATTCAAACGAAAGAAAAATATACAGGGTGTTCCATTTAAAAAAACATAAGTTTGATTTATAGCTTAAAATTGACAGCTCACAGCAAAAATCTGACTACGCCACTGGGTTCAACGTAAAAAAGTATATAAGAGCAAGTTTTTAGCTTTGCGATATATTAAAAGATAACGGAGATACGAGGGGGGTCCCAAAATGCATTATTTTCAATTTCGCCCTGTATCTCAGAAACGAAGCGGGCTATGAAAATGTTGTTTATACCATCGTTCTTTTCACAAAAAAGTAGCACAGTATTGCATAAACCGCAACTCTCTATCTTTACTCGTAAGTGAGATACCCCGTAATATCATCGAAAATGGGACACCCTGTACAAGTCTACTTGGTCCAAGGTACACTACAAGTTTGTACCTTGGACTGAAAATCTCAAGAAACATAGTTTTTTTTTTTGTTTTGTTTAAATAACCCTTTGATATATTAAATGTTCTACTATATATATAAACTATAAGTTTGGCCAAAAATTTTATTTTAAAATTTTAAAACGTGACAAAAATTAACTTAAGTCTCCAAAAAATCCGGTTCAAGGTACAAGCCTCTCTCCTAGAGCTTCTGAAAAAATATGGAATTTAGATCTAGATCTCCGAGCTCAAATTCGAAATGTTAGCGCCGGCGCGGCGTGGTTCCACTGAAACATTAAATTTAAGTGCTAGTAAGGTGGCTGAAATTTCATCTGAGGCTGTTGATTTTTTTTTTATAATTCAAGAGAAGTGTAATTTTGTTTTTGCTTCGCCTTATAAGAGCGGCTTTTAAAAAAAATCTGCAGAATTTAACGTTAAGATTAGTAAATGAATCCGGATTTTAAAATGGAATCAAAGTTATTGGCCCTTTAACATTTCAGCAATATGAAACATGTAAAAGTTTGCATTATTTGATGAAAGATGATGCAAAAGATAAGTATACTAAATCTTTTTTAATTTATATGTTTGATGGCAATTTAGTATAACTTCCTCCTAGAAATTAATGTACCTAGCTAATAAAATACTCCATAATTAAAAACTAAATGAATGCCATAGACTATTAGTTATTTTGCTGAAAAACGGTCAGACAAAGATATCAAATACTTTATCAATGAAGGTATAGTAGAAGCTGAAGAGGACATTATAGAACAAGAATTTCCTTTAATGCGACAAAGTAAAACCAAGCGTCAATTTTTATTCAATCTTTACAAAGTCATTTGGAGTAAATGTAACGATTTATTATTACTACTATTTGACTGCTAAACTATTAGCTTTGCAAATTCAAAACAAAGGTAATATACGTAAACATATTGATGGAATTGAGTTGCATAATGAAATCATGTCTTACAAAGTTCTAAGCCTTAATAATTCTAATTCAGATATAGATCACCCGTAAATCCCTTAAATTATATTACAAACAATAACCTAAAAACTTCACTTCCAAATTTATGTATAGCTCTACTAAGGATATCTTTGCCCATTACCCAAACTGGTGGCTTCGGAAGAAAAGGGTTTTTCAAAATAAAAAATAGTATCAATGTCTTAACTTTAGAACTTCTATGTACCAAGAACGACTATCAGAATATTATTTCGATTGGAAATCAAATTTTTGAAACTGCCGATGATAATGAAATAATAAACTAAGTTACGTCTTAAAAACCAGACATATCTCATTAACATTCGTCTCTTTTCCTTTTTTTAATGTTGCATTTAATATTTTTATTATGATTTTAGTGTTTTTGTTGAGCTTTTTAGTAAAACCTACTCTTTCTTTTTTTTTTGATACTTTGGTTTTAACAAAAACAAACTTCTGTTTAATTATTTGCATATAAGCGGCGGAGAAAATATCTGGCACGCAGGCCCTTGACCCCTAAGGAATGGGCCTGCCCCTATTGCTATATAAATAGATTTAATTATTCCTAACATCAGGGGGTAGAAAAAACACTGTCATCTAAATCCATCTCTGTAACTATGCAGTGACAGATTGTATTTTTTTACTGAATATTCTCTTTCAAGTCTAGAGGAGCTAGGTATGCACTGCTAATTAGTCATTAATTTACGAATTTCTATGGGTCTTTCAACTATCGCGAAACGCGTTCTTTTCAGAAGAAACATCTAAATGACATAGGATGTTCATTTCAGCGAATCTCTACCGTTTGTATAATATTTTATACTCTTTAGAACATTGGACATTTTCTGACATTCTTAAAAATTGGATATCCTTTATAGATAGAAGGCATTTGTGATATTCCTTGGCTTTTACAGTAATGAGTATACTGGAGAAACTGGAAAGCATATATCTTTTGGGCATAAGAAAAATAAAGTATGAATTAAAAAGAATCAATTTTGCAATCTACTGTGGAACTTCAGTATTGCATTATACAGGGTGACAATTTGAAAACTTTCAATAATGAAAATATAAAAAAACCGAAAAATATAATTTCTATAAAAACGCGGAGGAATAAACGTGAGATATTTTGCAGACCACCGTTACCCACCCATGAAGCACTACCCTCATTTGCTTTAAAATCTTAAATGACGCTATCTCACTTGTGACACCTCTTGGGAAAGCTTATCAAAAGTGCTTTTCAGTGATACCATAATCAGTGAGAATTTTGCAGGAAAATTAGAAATTAACCGTAAATTATGAAAGAGGATCCCAAGCCTAAACTAAAACATCTGCAGTGCCATCTAAGTTGTGGTATTGGATCTTCGGCAAAATGCACTACAAGACAATTTTATCTGCAATACAGAAAAATAATTTTTGTACTTGATGATTCGATGGTTTCGCTAACCATGTTAGTATCATCAAGAGATTATTAAAACTAATCGTTAATCATCTCCTGATGATGCTAACGTGATTAGGAAAACATTATACATTTCTGTGTTGTGGATAATAGCTATGTTGTAGCTCTATTGTAGTACTGTAACTGTCTATTTTTCGAAACAACGCAATACAGAAATAGTATATTATTTTATATGGAGGAAAAGTGATACTTTTCATGGCGCGCTCGTGTTTAACAGCCGAACGGAGTGAGGCTGGGAAGAGAGAGCAAGCCATGAAAAGTAACTTTTCCTCCAAATAAAATATGCTGTTTTTTCTTCAAATGTCGACAAATTAATGCAAAAACATCTTTTTTTAATAGTAATAATATCTAATTATTATTAAAGATAAATGGGTTCGCAAGGCGGCGTAGACCACGGTCGTAGGTGGCCTTGCTTAGACCGATGTCGGTGAATATAATGTAACATAAAGCTGTCAGTGGACACTGTCAACAATAATTATTTTTTAAGATTGCGTGTCCGATTGCGTTTTAATTCCGTATTGATACGCAGTTATTGAGTAAGTTCGATTAAATAATAACCAATTTGTTCCTAAATTAGTGATTTTTAGAAATGCAGTCACAAATTGAGTGATAAATACAAATTGTAGTTTAATAAATCTTGAGTTGTTGACGCTTATTTTGTTGTCTGTTTGTATTGTATCTATGTTGCTATGACAACACTTTTACCTCCGCCGGCGGAAAAGTGAAAAGTAAAGCTCCGGCGGAGGAAAAACGAAACTTCACGGCCGCCTACACAGTCGAGTAATGACGGATTTACTGCCGTTTGAAGAAAAAATAATTTTTGTACTTGATGATTCGATGGTTTCGCTAACCATGTTAGTATCATCAAGAGATGATTAAAACTAATCGTTAATCATCTCCTGATGATGCTAACATGATTAGGAAAACATTATACATTTCTGTATTGTAGATAATAGCTATGTTGTAGCTCTATTGTAGTACTGTAACTGTCTATTTTTTGAGACAACGCAAATACTTGTTTTTGCTTTCTTTGTCTATTTGATTAAGTGCTTAAATTGATTTCCATTTCTTCTAAACAGAAATAAAGCCGAATTTTAAATTCCTCTTGTATCTTGGAATACTTCGACAAACATGAATTATCCTGTGTCGGAATTATTCCAGAGAAGCCGGCTAAGTTTTGTAAACTAGTGATTTAATCTAGCTCCAGAAAAATAAATGCAGATGGGTAAAGTCAGGTGATCTTGGAGCCCACTCAATTGGACCCACTGGTTTGGATAATTTTCATCCAACCACGCTCTCACCACAGCAGCATAGTGTGCTGAAAATGTAGAAGATCTTCGTTCAAATTTAGATCACCTTGTAAGTTTCTTTGATTTTTAGGCTTATGAACAATCGAGGGCTCTATAGGTTGGTCGAGCATTTCAGCATAATCTTGGCCGGTTAAATTTCCTTCAATAAAAAGATCCTATGATATTGTCACAGCTTATAGATAAGCTGTGATATTGTCTCCCAGTATTCCCGTCCAGACATTTACTGCTTGGGTATATTAAGTGTACTCTGTAAAAAGATGTGGATTAACGTAACTCCAGTAGCGATAGATCTGTTTATTCACAGGTTGTCGGTATAAAGAATTAATTCTTTAAATCATTTATCACCATAAAGAAGGGGGTGGTAATTTACTTTATAATTGACCACTTTAATTAGCAGACTGTATTACCATAGTAGGTAGGGTTGTATTTATAGGGTGGGAATTGAAACATGTATTTTAGGTATTACGTACTTTAATAATACAAGATTTAATTTGCATTAAATATGATTAACATATGAAATGTTTTCTAACTACTTACACGCATTCATCCTTTCACACATGTAACTAAATACTGTACAGGGTGGCTCGAATTCGTGTCTATGTATGGGGAACTCGAAAACCGTAAGAGATACAGTGTCGGTCAAATTAAGGCAAAATTGCGCATTTAGGTGCCTAGCAATATGCCGTTTAGAAAGTTTTAAAATTGCGAGTATTTCCGGAGATATCCGGAAAAAACCGAAATTTTGAAAATTCGTTTTATTTTTTTCCTGGGCTTATTTAAAAACGGATTTCAAATTGAATTGCACTTTTGCATTGCCACTTTTTCCGCTCTATCTAATGATTGTATCCAGTTTGAAATCCGACGTTTTGTCTTCAAGGGATCATCATCAACTTTCTTTTTTTAAATACAAACTTTAATATTTTTTTTGTCGTTTTTCAGATGGTATTGGCGTTATTAATATGACTATGTGTTTTTATTTTTTTTTATTTTTTTTTTATATTTATTTTTTTTTAATTATATATTTTGCTTTGGCGTAATTTTAAATAATTTAAGGTAGGTACTTTTAAAATTTTTACATTCTATAAAAATATTTTATTTTGTTTTTCGTATTAAGTGGAAAATTGGAGCGTATTAAAAATAAAAAATAGTAAAATTATTTCTTACGAGAATATGGCCATGAACTATTACTCAAACAAGTTGTTTAGTGCAAAGATAAAATATTCCCAACTTTTAACCAATTAAAAAATTTATTTAATATAGAACATCAAAAATTTATAATCATACTACCTGATACTATAGGAACTTTGATGGAAAAACACCTATCGGAATTTTGCTTATAAATAAAATGCACTAAGCAACTTGTTTAAGTAACAGTTCATGGCCATATTCTCGTAAAAAATAATTTTACTATTTTTAATTTTTAATACGGGCTCCAATTTTCCACTTAATGCAAAAAACAAATAAAATATTTTTATAGAATATGAAAATTTCAAAAGCTAATTAAAGTAAATTATTTAAAATCACGCCAAAGCAAAATATATAAAATAAAAATAATAAAAAAATAATAAAAATTAAAAAATAAATAAAAAATAAAAACACATACTCGTAATAATAACGCCAATACCATCTGAAAAACGATAAAAAAAAATAAAGTTCGTATTTAAAAAAAGAAAGTTGATGGTGATCCCTTAAAGACGAAACGTCGGATTTTAAACTGGATATCATCATTGGATAGAGCGGAAAAAGTGGCAATGAAAAAGTGCAATTAGATTTGAAATCCGTTTTTAAATAAGCCCAGGAAAAAAAATAAAACGATTTATCAAAATTTCGGTTTTTTTCGGATATCTCCGTAAATACTCGGAATTTTAAAACTTTCTAAACGGCATATTGTTAGGCACTTAAATGCGCAATTTTGCCTTAATTTGACCGACGCTGTATCTCTTACGGTTTTCGAGTTCCCCATACATAGACACGAATTCGAGCCACCCTGTACATCAGGCTAGCTATTACTAAATGTCTAACAAAACTTCTTGATTATTTAATTTAATATGAACTACTTTCTTTACTGAATTTAATCAATCTTTTTCAACTGACTGCTTTTCCGTTGACACTAAATAACTTGTTATTTTTCGTCTCCTGCAATTCTCTCAAATTAACTTCGCCAGGGATATGGATAAGACTTCGAACATTAAATTAGAATTTCTAATACAGGAATAGATTTGTCTAATTACAATTCTCCAACCGCCATTTTATCTTCTTCAATCTTCATCAACAGGAGAGACTAGAGACACTAACGCGTTTCTGCCTTGAGTTAATGCGTAAAAACACCCAAAAGAGTTCCTTATCCAAGCTAGGACAAGGAGAACAGAGTGCAGTAGTTATTTTCTACATATCTGTGCAAACAAATGAGAACACGACTAAATATCTTGGCTACGACTAGGTAGATGTTCTTGGCGCCAAACTCAAGCAGAGCACTGACTGGACCGATGCTTCATAGTTGAGTGTTTGTAAGGTACTAAGATCTAATTTTTCCTACCGGCGCGACGCGGACAGGGAAAACAGAACGGGAAATTGCGCGGACGCGGATGCGTTTGAAAGGGTAGAAATATGTTCTTTCTTTATTTGACATATTGTTGTTTACACAACATTGATGGAGACAAAGATGTATTAAGTTTGAAACGATCAAAAACGCTTGCCTTGTCATAGTTTCGATTCCTCAGTGGCCCTATAAACTTTTATTAATTAAAAAAATATATAATTAATAGTAATATTATGATAGCCGCGGTGATGATGTCTGATATTACAAATGCTAGGAGGGATACTAAATGTTGGGTTAGTTCACTGATGCCACACCTGCAAAATAATATAGCTCAATTGCCTGATTATTGACGATGCCATCAGGTTCGGAAATTTATATTGGATGGTGTTGCTAATGCATTACGCAGTCGCGGGGCTATAGCCCAAGTCGGTGATGTTTGCCAAAATCTTTATTTTCCCAGTTAGGCAGGCTCGTGTCTGGCACAAAAAAAATACATCGAACCTTAAATTTTCTTATGGAGGTTTACATGTAAAAGCCGCGAAATTTAAGCAAGTAGTCTGCGTGCTTATCTACTAATATATTTGTAAATATTTTAACAATTTCAGTAGAAGAATAATTATGATTACAATTTTTATTATCCATTAAGCTACATTTCACTAAAATAAGATGAGTACATAAACAGCACGTAAGGATCTGGTGCGGTTATACACTTTATGCTAATGAAAACAAAATTATGTCTTAAATGGCTTTTAAGCCAAATGCTATAAATAATGAAACTAGTTCAAGGCACAACAACCTATTACTGAAGTAATTTTCCCTAGATAATCACGCCTGCGTTATTTATTATGCAGAGAATTGACAAACCATGGTTGTCCATCCGGCAGTGAGTTGAAAATTAATTTAGTATGAGGACGCAAATGAGCGTTTGTCTGATTTGATAAATCTGGTGAATTAGCTTGTCAAATCGAAATTATTTGGCGTAGTTATAGACAGGAGACCGTTTGAATAATAATGTTTCCGTTTACAGCTGTTTTGTGACAATATCTGATCGACTTATTTTTAAGCACATGCACGTTGCAGCATTTCAAAACTGCTAATGCATTGCAATTAAGACAGGTGTATATGCCAATCGATAAAACGATTTTTACTAAGCCAAAATTAACCAATTCTGTCGCTAAACGTTCCGAAAATAACCAAAGAGATGCGATTCCTGAAAACCTAGTTAGTGTCGGATGATGGTTACTTAACTGTCTTATCTCGTGTGGTTTCACTTGTCACTTACCATTTACATGAAAATGCTAATATTGTTTTCGTATTTCCCGATGAAAAAAAAAATAGTAAACACTAATTCTTTGTATTTTTTTATTTCTCGTTCTATAATGAACTTTGGTCTGTGATGCCATAAGAAAGACATATCGGTGTAGTCATCTTTGAATTTACAGCAATTTTCCATCCTGCAAGGAACCAGCATTTTCCACCATTAACCGCACGGTTAATCGTGGTTAATGTCGGTTACATTGATACAATATCTTAACTTTCTTAGTTCCCAACGTCTACTTAAGACAATACAAACTAATTTGACTACAGACAGAACCAACTGGATCATAACTCTCCAAACAAATAATTATCTTTAGCAAATTTCAAGTCTCTTCACTTCTGTTATTGAAAACCAATTAATTATCAATTATTCTCTTATCGCTCTATGATTTCCAGAGCAACTTGCCGCAGATTATATCGTCGCAATAATTCGATATTGTTTGGTTGGAAAAGTCGGCTAAATTCGAGAAAATCTTTTTCTTTTTGCTTCTGAACGTTGTATCATCAACTGACATTTTATTGTTGTCCTAATAAAAGAAACAAGTCTTATCCTTTCTAAGAAGGACTCTGAGGAACTTAAATAGACTTCCATCTGCTCGAGAAGGTAAAAATATAATTTTTGCCTATAATAGGTTTACGAGACGAAGTTCGTAGTAGCTAGTATTAAGCTCTTGAAACAACAATGCCTAAGCTAGTGGAAAGTATGATGTTGTTCTTATCAGAAACCTATATTTGTTATGTTAATTTAACTTTG
>MU185623.1:119543-130007 GCA_016904865.1 Pissodes strobi | reverse complement strand
GAACGGTGTCACATACTTGAAAATTTAGAGTCACATAAAAAAGGTCTAAATCAGTTACCACCTCAAGTGCCTAATAATAAATCGGGATTTAGACCTTTCAGAGGTCCTCATAAAAATTCGCAAAGTCTTCTTGCATCTGGAGATGGTCTTTTAGTTAATAAGCAAGACAATGTTTGTGCAATATGTAAGGAAAGTAAACATCCGATTTTTAAATGTCCTAAGTTTTTAAATTTTAATGAACAAGAACGAATAAATGTAATTAAAAAATTGCATCTTTCCTTAAATTGTTTTAGGGATAATCATATCAGCACTAGATGTTCATACAGGGGTTGCTCAAAGTGTAATAAACCTCATAATACGCTACTTCATATTGATTTTTCAAAATGGGTTCCAAAAAATAATGGACAAATACATAGTGAAGTAGAAAATAAAAATATACCACCTAGTGATACTTCGTTGTCAACCCATGCTAGTTTAAATGAAATTTGTAGTGAGGGTGAAGTGTTATTATCTACTGCAAGAGTGTTAATATTTGATAATAAAGGTGTGAGTCACGAAGTACGAGCCCTTTTGGATTGTGGTTCGCAATCTAATTTTATAACCAGTGAATTGGTAACTAAATTAAATTTAAATACGAGTGAAGTTAATATGAGTATTTTAGGAATTAATACATCAGTGACAAAGTCAACTAAACGAGTGCAAGTCGATATAAAATCTAAATTAAATGATTTTACAGTTAATTTAAATTTGTTTGTGCTTAATAAAATTACAAATAATATACCGATGTTGCCAATTGATACAACCAAGCTTAAGATTCCTTCAAATATCAATTTAGCAGACCCAAATTTTCATCTACCTTCAAAAATCGACATATTATTGGGCGCAAATGTATTCTACGAACTATTGCTTGCTGGTCAAATAAGAATAGAAGAGAACATGCCACTTTTCCAAAAAACAAGATTTGGATGGATAGTCACAGGAAGCTTACCATCAAGTAGGAAAAACAAGTCAAATAATACTCAGTCAAATCTTTGCCAGACCACGTGCGGTTTTTCATCTCAACTTAATACAGACCAACAGATGGAAAACTTTTGGAAATTGGAAGAAGTGGGAACGAAGAAAATTTGGAGTCAAGAAGAAAGAGAATGTGAAGAACTTTTTCTGAAAACTACAAGCCATGCAAGTGATGGGCGTTTTATAGTCCAGTTACCCACTAGAGATGGAATCGAAAATATTGGTGAATCTAAGGAAATAGCTGAAAGAAGATTTTTAAAATTGGAGAAACGATTGAAATATAATGAAAATCTGAAAAACGAATATACTAAATTTATTAATGAATATGAAGAACTGGGCCATATGTCGGAGATTCCTGATAATGAAATAAATAGTGATGAAATAGTTTATTATATGCCACATCACGGGGTGATCAAAGAAAATAGTACGACCACGAAGTTACGTGTGGTGTTTGATGCTAGTGCCAAGACTAGTAGAGGTATTAGCCTAAATGACAAATTGAAATCAGGACCGACAATACAGGATGATTTATACTCGATACTTATTCGTTTTAGGCAACATAATGTCGTCTTAGGTGCAGATGCGGAAAAAATGTACAGACAAGTTTGGATTGATCCGAGACAAAGAAATCTCCAAAGAATAATATGGAGATCCACACCAGACGAAGATATTAAACACTATAAGTTAAATACCGTGACTTATGGGACGACTCCAGCATCCTACCTAGCGATACGTTGTTTACATCAAGCAGCGAAAGAACAAGAAACCCTACACCCACAGGCAAGTATGGAAATAATAAATAATTTTTATGTGGATGATTTGTTAACTGGGGGTTCCACAGTAGAGGAAGTCATACAATTAAAACAAGAAATTTCGGAAATATTAGAAAAATGTGGATTTAAATTAAGAAAATGGTTTTCGAATAGAAAGGAAGTTTTTGAAAATAAAAGAATAAATGATATCAAGCATTACGTGGTTGATGAAGACATCGCAAGAACATTAGGAGTATTTTGGAATATACCAGAAGACAGTTTACAATATACAATTCAAATAGATTTTCCCATTAAAGTGACCAAAAGAAATGTATTGTCAGTTTTATCAAAAATCTTTGATCCTCTTGGTTTGGTAGGACATATAGTCATACGGGCAAAAATGATTATGCAACAAATATGGAAAGTAGGGCTTGATTGGGACGAAGAACTGTCACCAGACATATATAAGCTTTGGAAACAATTTTATGATGATTTGCCTTATTTAAATAATTTGTCTATAATAAGACACGCCATAAGTTTCCATCCAATAAAAATAGAAGTTCATGAATTTTGTGATTCGTCGGAAAGGGCCTATGGCGCGTGTTTAATACTACGTTCAATTAATTTAAATGGAAAAATAGAAAATCATATTCTTTGTGCAAAATCAAAGGTAGCCCCAATCAAAAGTGTCACCCTGCCAAGAATGGAGTTATGTGGCGCTCTTCTGTTATCACGATTAGTGAGTAAAACGGTTCAAGCCCTGAACATAAAAATAGATCAAGTAATTTGTTGGACCGACTCCACAATAGTACTGTCCTGGCTGGCCGCAGACCCAGCAAAGTGGAATGTTTTCGTTGCCCATCGAGTAAGTGAGATTCAGCAGAATAAATTAATTAATAATTGGCATCATATTGTAAGTGCTGACAATCCAGCTGATCTCATCCCTCGTGGATGTAGTACCAATGACTTAATAAACTCAAGTTTATGGTGGCATGGACCTGCCTGGCTAGGAAAAGACGAATCATTTTGGCCTAAAGTTGATGTCAAAATAGACGAAACTAATCAAGAAATACCCGAACGAAAAAATGTCGGGACTATTCTGCATGCTACAATAGCAGAAAATAATGTGTTTTCAAGATATTCTAGTTTTTTAAAATTGCAACGTGTAACAGCATATTGTACTAGATTTTGTAATAATTTAAAGTTAAATAAAGAGAACAGAATAAATGGTAATTTAACTGTAAATGAATTAGAACAGTCCTTGCTAACTCTTGTTAAAATTTCTCAAAATTCTGATTTTTCTACAGAAATAAAGTGTTTACAAGAAAAAAACCCATTTCTCATTCCAGTAAATTAATTGCCTTAAACCCATTTTTGGACAAAAACAATGTTCTGCGTGTAGGTGGTCGAATAAGTAAAGCATCTATTCCTTATAATTACAAATTTCCTATAATTCTGGAAAATAATAATTTCAGTAATTTAATAATAACCTACGAACATAGGAAAAATCTACATATGGGCGCTCAGAATTTGCTTGCTAATATTCGTTCTAAATTTTGGATTTTGGGTGGTTTAAATGTAATTAGAAAGATACTACGTAAATGTATAGTTTGTTTTCGAGTCAAACCACTCAGTTTTAATACCTTAATGGGTGAATTACCTGAGCGTCGTTTAGTGCCAAGTAAACCTTTTTATAATTGTGGAGTGGACTACGCTGGACCATTTAATATAAGATCCTCAAAATTAAGGAATAGTAAGATTTTAAAGGCCTACTTATGTGTGTTTGTGTGTTTTGTCACTCGCGCCGTCCATTTAGAAGTAGTTTCTGATATGTCTACTGAATCGCTTTAAAACGATTTATTGCCCGTCGTGGCAAATGTAAAAATATATTTTCAGATTGCGGCACAAATTTTGTAGGTGCAAGCAACGAAATGCGAGATTTTATAAATTTTTTGAAAGAAGATGAATTAAAAAATAAAGTAGTTAATTATTTGTCTCAAGACGGAATCAATTGGAATTTTATACCTCCTAGATCTCCACATTTCGGTGGCTTATGGGAGGCTAGCGTTCGGCAAGCAAAATATCATTTAAAATGCATAGTGGGTGGGGTCTCACTCACATTTGAGGAACTAACAACTGTGTTTACACAAATTGAGGCGTGTTTAAATTCCCGACCGCTTAGCGCTTTATCTAGTGATCCTAACGATTTGGAACCATTGACACCAGGACACTTTCTAGTTGGTGACTCATTGGTTGGACTCCCGGAATCGGACGTGCGTGATATTAGTGTCAATAGATTAAACAGGTACCAACTTTTGCAACAATTGGTGCAGAATTTTTGGAATCGGTGGCAAACGGACTGTCTTAGTGAATTAACTAGACGTACTAAATGGAAATTTCCTACTGGCCCTTAAAGTAGGAGACTTAGTTATGTTGAGGGATGAAAACTTGCCTCCTTTAAAATGGGCCTTAGGTCGTGTTTTAGAATTGTATCCCGGAAGTGACGGTATAACCCGAGTAGTGTTAGTGAAAACTGAACGCGGTAATTTTAAACGCGCAGTAGCAAGATTGTGCATCTTGCCTTTGAACTGAATAATTTTTAAGTATAGCTACGTAATGTGTTTTCTTTGTTTATTTTATTGTAATGGTATAAATAGTTTTAAGGTAGTTTTTTAAAATTGCCTCTTTAATTTTTATTGAAAGTAAGTGGGTACTTTCAAGGGGGGCGGTATGTTGCGTTTTGCAAGTGTGCATTTTATAGATTAGGCTTTGCGTCTCTTCCAGAGCGCGGTGCGCGATCATTAGTAGTCGTGGAATAGTCAATAAGTCAATAAGTATAATCAATAATATGGTCGCTGCGTCGACCCAGTATTTGGCGCCAACGACAGTTGGCCACTTTGTAAATATTGATAAATAATTTTTAATTAAAGTTCAGTTAAAATAAATAAGTAGTATTTTTTCAAGTGGATATAAATGCGAGAAATAGTGCAACTTTCAGCCTTAACCGGCTCAGAGGGCTTGTCGATGTTTTGAGTATATTAATGTGTATAGATGCTTCAACTGCAACAAATATGGGCATAACTCAAATAATTGCACAGAATCTAAATCATGTGCAAAATGCCGTGAAGATGAGCATGAGTCTAAAGACTGTTTAAGTCAGAACTATGTATGTGTAAACTGTAAGGCTTCCAATGAAAGCATAATACGGGTTTAAATGTAAGTCACTCAGCATACAGTGTATCATGCCCTACTTTTAACCACTTGGTGCAAATGGCAAAGTCCAAAATACAGTATCTTGCTGACCTGTAGCAACCAACAAGTATAGTAAAGAAAAGATGTTTTTTTTTACACCAAAATATTCAATCGCTGAGAAACAAAACATTGGATATTGAGTGTTTAATCGATGGACTCTCAAATAAACCCCATCTGTTGCTCTTTAGCGAACATTGGCTGAAAACGGAGGAAAGGAACTTTGTTAAGATTAATGGATATTAAGTGGTGTCATGTTTTTGCCGTACTGATATGGAACATGGTGCTGCTGGTTTCTACTCCGATGTGGAACTCAGTTTTGAGGATGATAAGAATATAAGTGATAGAAGTGTTGAAGGGGTAGTGGAGATAGCAGGTGCTGTGGACGCCAGACTTAAAATAGTGGCGGTCTGTATTTACAGAAGAGGTCAGGGATCCTACGACATTTTTTTAGAAATAATGGAAGAGATTTTAAATATTATGTTTCAAAGGTATCTTTGATATAAGATACATGGAAGATTGTGAGGCAGACTACTGATCAGGTTAACAGGAGGACCTCTGCTCTGGAAAATTTTTCTCACAAATATAATGATCCATTCAAAATGGTAAACTCACTAAATACCTAGTTATTTTTTAAATTCATGTCCAAATGTGGCTTCATAAAACAGTAATTTATATATGCTCGGTAGGGTGATCTAGTCCATTTACTTGTCACCGGTTGACTTAGAAGAAACTTTAAAAAATATAAGATAACTAAAAAATAAAAAAACTACAGGCGACGATGAAATTCCTATATCAGTGATTAAAGAGGTGGCAGATTTGATCATACAACCACTAACCTGTATCTTAAACTTGTGTTTGTCAACGGGTATTTTTCCTAACAAATTAAAGAATGCACTTCTTAAAGCAGTATACAAAAAAGGTAAAACAGATCAAGAAGATAATTACAGGCCAATATCGCTGTTGCCTAACATAAGTAAAAATTTTTAAACAGTTATTTACAATAGACTTCTATCATTTTTTGAAAGGCATAATATTTTATCAGATAGGCAGAATGGATTTAGAAAGGGCAAGTCCACGGTAAGAGCAATATATCAGGCTCTTATCAACATATTAGACTCCTTAAATAATAAACAGCAAACGTTAGCCATGTGCTTGGACGTTTCTAAAGCCTTTGATAGTGTAAACCATAAGAAACTGGTTGATAAGCTGGAAATGTGCGGAATCAGGGGTATAGCTCTTTATTTAATTAGATCATATTTGTGTAATAGGACTCAGCAGGTGGTGGAGTCTGATACTCAGGGAAGGGTAGTAAAATCAAGAAAGGTTGATGTGATTAGGGGAGTGCCTCAAGGATCAATACTTGGAACCCTGTTGTATATTATTTACACAAAGGAACTGCCAGAGGTCTCTGGGGAGCAGACTGTACGGTATGCTGACGACACAACACTGATATTTAGTGAGAGCAGTAGTGAGTTGTTACTGGAGGGGGGTTTTAAATGCAATGGAAGCCCTCGATGGGTACTTTTCATCCAACAACCTATATTTGAATATTTCCAAAACTCAATCGGTCCTTTTTAGCAATAGAGGGGATCAACACTTTGGTTTTTTGTATAGAGACGAGCAAATCACATCACAGGACTTATTTTTGGGTGTCTGTATTGATGGGAGGTTGTATTGGAGGGAGCACATCGAGGGCGTTGCTATTAAAGTTGCGCAATACTGTTTTGCTCTAAGGGTTGTTTCTGAGAGAGGGGGTGTTGAGGCTGCACTGTCTGCCTATCATGCTTTTATTCACTCTCGTATAAAATATGGCCTAATTTTTTGGGGTAACTCATGTGATATCCAAAGAATTTTAATTCTACAAAAAAGATGCCTGCGAAGTGTGTTTAAGATGAAACAAAGGGAAAGTTGCAGAAATACTTTTATTGAAAGAAACATCTTAACAGTAATTTCCATGTATGTTTTTGATTGTATAATGTTTGTCAGAAATAATGAGGAGTTGTTTGAAAATTCAACATTGAATCATGAGTATCTCACTAGAAATAGACCGAATCTAGTATGTGATAAATATAATTATAGTTATCTGCAAAAGAATGTTGAGTTTTCAATCACTAAAGTTTATAACTCGATTCCAGAAGAAGTACGTAGACTCCCAAAAAATAGACATATTTTTGTTTTAAAAAGGTTTCTGTGTCAGAATGCATTCTACAGTTTAAATGAATTCTATAACTATGATAAAAATAATTTAATTTTGTTTTAGATTTTTTGTTTGTTGCCATATCATGATAAATAATGTTTTGAAATGCCTTATCTTTTTTTTGTTTTGTAATGTTATGTCAGTCAGTACTTATACTAAATATTTTCAGTTATTTATAAACATGTACAGCGCTAGTATTTAATAAATATTATCTTGTAATTTTGTTATTACCATTTTCTTTTACCATGTTCCATACCCTGAAGGGTTGTTGTAACTTTGTTTTATATGGGAATAAATAAGCGATTATCTATCTACCTATCTATCTATCTATCTATCTATCTATCTATCTATCTGTCTATGCAAAATTCTAAACTTATGTACTTAGACTAAGGTTTAAAAAAATAAAAATGCCTCGTCCTTGCTGTGCACCAAAGTGTAGTAGTAATTTTAAAAAATACTTGAGAGAGGTTAAAACATACATTTCCTCACTTGCATTCCCAAAGATGACGAGTTACGAAGAAAATGGATTGCAGCCATACACCGGGAAGATTCTCTCAGTCCCACACCACATACAGCGATATGTTCCAAACTTGTATTGGAGTCTGAAATAATTATTGCTTTTGATAAGATTGTTAGGACAGATGGCTCTGTCTTTACCTGTCCAAGAAAAATCCAAACATTCCTACCATTTTTCCCAACCAGCCATCTTATATAACTAGAAAAATACACCAAAAAAGAAAAAATACTAAAGAGAGATATCAGAATCTGTTACATAGGGATACACATAACTTTGAAATTTGGATGATGGTCGGCATAAACAATTAATTTTTAAACTATTTATGACCACTAAAACAGAGTTATCCACAATACCGAAACAGAATATTTGCACTCGACGCGCGTTTCGCTAACCATGTTAGCATCATCAGGAGATGATTAAAACTAAAATTAAAATCTACCTAACTCCCTTTTATACTACTGTTTGCTTAATCAAGCGGAACTAAAAAAACCAATCCTGGGATCCCGCTAGTCACGCTTGATCAACCAATACAATGGACTATACGGAATAGGCCCTCTATCTCTATTTAAACTATTCTTACATTTAATAATTTCCATACTTTCATATGCGTCTAATAATCTCCTATCAGTTATATTATGAATTAATTTTAAATTTTTAATTGTTATTCTATGATTATTATCAAAAGCATGCTCGGCAACACTTGATTTATCTGTTCTACCATACTTTAAATGAGCTATATGTTCTTTGAATCTCGTCTGTATAGATCTTCTAGTTTGCCCAACATATTTTTGGTTACAATCCATACATCCAATTTCATATATTCCACTTCTTTCTAATATTTCAATTTTGTCCTTTGGACCACCTAATAATTTTTTAATGTTAAACTGAGTCTGGTAAACTAATTTTAAACCTACTTCCTTAAAAACTTTTTGGAGTCCTCTAGTATACTGAGGATTATACGGTATCGAAACGTATTTTGTATTTTCATCCTGATTAACGAAAGAAGTGGAATCACGAATGGTCTTTCTAAACAAATGCCTATTAATTAGTTTATTTATTAAGTTAGTATTAAAACCATTAACTTTCGCTATATTCCTAATAGTTTCCTTTTCATTATTAAATCTTTCTCTGCTAAGAGGAAAGTTAACCAAACGGTGTACTAAAAAATGAAAGTGCATGTTGCCGAAGGTTCCAAACCCCAACGTAGTATTTATGACCACAAAGGAGGGGGTGGTAATTAGCTTTTTCATTGACCAGTTTAATTAGCGGACTGTATTAACATAGGTAGGCGGGATTTTATTCATAGGATGTGAATTGAAACATGTTTTATATTTGTAGGTATTATATACTTTAATAATGCAGGATTTAAATTGTATTAAATATGATCAATAAATAAAATGTTTTCTAACTACTTTCATGCATTCATCCTTTTACCCATAAAACTAAATACTTTACATCAAGTTCACTATTAGTAAATATCTAACAAAACTTCTTTTATTTAAACTAAGTGCTTCTCACACTCGATACCTTGTTACTTTGCCTTTTATGCAAATCTCTCAACTTAACTTCGCCAGAGATACAAGACTTCGAAACTTGATTCGAATCTTGAGTACAAGAATAGATCTATCTTACTTCTTACTACAATTTTCCAACCGCCATTTTACCTTCTTCAATCGGCAACAGTAGAGACGCTACATGGTGTGTGTCTTGAGAAATTGCGTAAAATCGCCCAAAAGGGCCCCTTATCGAAGCTTGAAAAAGGGAAACAGAGTGCACCAGATCTTTTCTAAATATCTGTGCAGACAAATGAGAAAATTGCTAAATATCTTGGGGTGAAACAGAGCAGCGACACAGGGGCTGATGTTATTGGCATCAAACTCAAGCAGTGCGACGACACAGGTCGATGCTTCATGTGTGAATGCTTGTAAGGCACTTCTTCGACTCCAACCTTCAACTAACGTACTAACTTAAATTTTTCCTACCGGCGCGGGCAGGGAGAAGAGAGCGAGAAATTGCGCGGACGCGGAATGCACTTGAGGGGGTAGAAAAATGGTCTTTCTTTATTTGGCATTATGTTGTTTACATAACATTAACGGAGACAAATATATATTAAGTTTAAAACGATTAAAAATCTTTTCCTTGACGAAGAGTGACAACTTGCATTCCAGCGATTGTTTCATATAATGGAATCGACCATCCAGGTTCGGACTAAGGAGTAACTGAAGTACGATGCTTTAAATGCACAAATTGCTGTTTACATGGGGTGAAATAAATCTATTTGGGTTTTAATTATGGCTCAATCATACTACGAACATACAGGGTGTTATCACCAAACTATACGGTGAAAAACGATAAGTTAATACACATGTTGGAGTGTGTCCCAGATGGATTCCGATAAAATAAGTGTTTTTAATGATTTTTTACCAACTTTCCAAACCAAAAATGTTTCTGATTTTAACTTCAAAAGTCTATTATAAAAATGTTAAAATGCCTTCTTCCAAATTTAAATGGATTCTAACTAAATAATCCACCTGTACCACCTAGTCAACCATTGAAAGTTTGCTTAGTCATTTAAAGGGTTAAAGGGTTAAAGGAATTCTGCAAATAGTAATAGTAGAGTGCTACTTATAACTTATTTTGACTTCTGTGGGCACCTCGGGGTTACAAGCTGAAATTTTCACAGAATGAAGGCTTTATTATATTAATTCAAAATCCGAAGGTAATAAAAAATC